>JAXIVJ010012848.1:0-2500 GCA_036785665.1 Chirona hameri | reverse complement strand
CGCGGCCGCACCAGTACTGCAACCAGGCAAGTGCAGCCTTGTTTTTGTCTCGTCGGCACCCTTGTTGGAACAAAGGAAGACGTTCCACTTCATATCGGCATGGGTATCCACATGACCTTGCTTTCGTATATGAACATCTTTTAAACGCCACGGCAAACCCATTAGTCACTGACAGTGGCGGATCCAGGGGGAAGGTGTAATGCCCTCAAAAACGTATGAAAACGGACGAAAATAGACAATTTCCTGATTTTAATTTCCTGATTTCCTGATTTTTCCTGATTTCCTGATTTTCCTAATCTTAACAACATTTATTAAAGGAAATAGTTCACCTTCAACATGGGATTTTGAACTGAAATAGCAGTTTTGTAGCCCGTGTTGAGAAATCCTTATCTGCAACTTTTCTTGGCTGAAAAGACTCTCCAGCCTAAGATATTTGACTTTTTGGCGAAGGAATGCGGCGCATATATGATATACCGTACCGTCTGAGAGTGCCAGCACTGGTCTGAGCATGCGCAGACCAATAACGCGCACCATAACATTAATAATTTACGACCTTCTGTCTTGAATTGACGCGATGTAGGACCATTTTTGAAAAGAAAAAAGAAACTGTATTAAAAAATATCATAAAATCGTGTTCTGAAGAGATAAAAATTCCGAAGGTGAACTATTTATTAGTTTTTGACTCATCTATTAATGCATATTGCATAAGGAAACGAAATCCCATGAGTTCTTTAGAACGGTGTTAGTCTATACTTTTTGGAATTTGGCCCCCAAACTAACTTGTTCGCTGTTGCGGATCCCCCTTGCATCATGGACACCTACCCGGATATAAATCTGCATCACGGACACCTACCCGGATATAAATCTGCATCACGGACACCTACCGGGATGGCAATTTCGTGTTGCAGCAGGGAATAGCTTTCGAACATCACTCCAGCGTCATCCACTGTAGGCTTTATGAGACGCTGGAAGGAGATCCCATTTGTGACGCAAGGCGATATATGACCTCCTGCAGTCGCTGAACCTTAAACCCAGCGAGCTTCACTATCTGTAGCATCCTTCAAGAAAAGGTCACGGGATAAGCCATGACGATATGAAGACTGCATGCGCTGATATCGTGGAGATGGTAAGTGTGCTGGATGCAGACTGGCTATTGATTCAACACGGATTGAATCGATTGGAATCGTTCAATCAAAATTCCTTGAATCAAACAATAATTGATTCACGTCAAGATCTTTTGATTCATGAATCGTGATTGAATCAAAACCGTCATCAAATCAAGACTGATTGAATCAAAAGATTTAACGATTCTTAACGATTCAAGTACACTGGTAAATTATGCAAATACATGCAGTCCCAGTGGCTACATTCTTTTATACTGAAATAGTATTGCTGTTACAATGTTTTAATGATCATATATATGTATGTTTCCATTTTTATTAATTTTGATATCAATTAACGACATTTATTTAAATGTTGAATCAAACGTGAATCTATTAAGATATTTGTTTTGATTCTTTGAATCGCAAAGAATCAATTCTCAAAATTGTATCCGTGAATCGAACGGTGATTGAATCATTCAGACTCCAAAGTGAATCATGATTGAATCTTTCCAAAAAAGTTGAATCAATAACCAGTCTGGCTGGATGGTGCTTACTTCATCAAATCCTGCCGTTCCACCGGGCAGGTTATATACACAGGAAAATGGTTACATCTGTTGACTGTTGAGTGACAGATACTGTTATATACACAGGAAAATGGTTACATCTGTTGACTGTTGAGTGACAGATACTGTTATATACACAGGAAAATGGTTACACCTGTTGACTGTTGAGTGACAGATACTGTTATATACACAGGAAAATGGTTACATCTGTTGACTGTTGAGTGACAGATACTGTTATATACACAGGAAAATGGTTACACCTGTTGACTGTTGAGTGACAGATACTGTTATATACACAGGAAAATGGTTACATCTGTTGACTGTTGAGTGACAGATACTGTTATATATACACAGGAAAATGGTTACATCTGTTGACTGTTGAGTGACAGATACTGTCGGATGTTTCTATTTGAAGGTCGCCTTAACTTGGAATCACAACTATGTGTTGTACTGCCACATCTCTTCAGATTAGTATTTTTGTTTAATTGCTAGAGCTTTCGAGCAATATCTAAATACGATTGAGCAGCATGGTTGTGCTCGTCTCAAGAGTCCATGAGTCAATTTTGACTCAAGATTGACTTAACTCAAGCGAGTCGGAGTGAGTCGACTTAAACATTGTTAAAACATGAGTTGAGTCTGCTGAGTTCTCGTTGTGTCGAATGTGAGTTGACTCAGTATTAACTTAGTCGAATATTTTTAGTATTCAGTATTTAACTCAGTAGTTAACAGTTACTCAGTCGAAAAGGAGTTGACTCATACAAATTCAAAGAACGTTTCCGGAACAATGACCATTACCAAGGGAACCATAACTGGAACTGAACTTTAATTTGGAGT
>JAXIVJ010012847.1:0-39004 GCA_036785665.1 Chirona hameri | reverse complement strand
CGGTTAAAGGGAAAGAATGACCTTTTCATTTCGTTAGCAAACAACTTCTTAGGCTACGTTATGGAATAAAACAAAATATGTGGATCGAAATTTAGAATGAAATATGATGATGATTGTGGCTTCGGGGCGCCCACAACTACCAGGTTATTTGGCACCCTAAGAATAAAATAAAACTATTACCTTATCAAAGTTTGAGTTTGGCAAATAACCCTCGCACTACTTTTTTCACCTTCCGGCCCTACGGGGTCCTAAACAGACCCCCTGTTAACTTCCCAAACCAAGCAAGATAGAGCAACGCAGTAAGAACCAATATGTTTCCTGTCATGTTTGGAATCTAACGGTATGCAATTTTTAGGTTTCAGGGTCAACGAGTGAACTCCAGGTCAAGTGAATGACCGCGATCGATCACGTCATAACAGCGATTGGCGTCAGGAAAACCTCAAAATGACAAATTATCAATGTAACAAAAATGCATGTTCTAGACTAGTTTTGCTCTAGAAATACAGAAAAGGTAATTATTTATTCGTACTGGTAAAAAGTCCAAATGACGTCATGAGTTCTTACCTTAGGATTATCACTCAGTCAAAAAAAGAGATATTGCTTTTGAAATATGGCTTGAGTTTATTCATACTCAGTTCTCTCATATACATATCCGAGTTTTTACATCTTTGAAAATTATGATTTTGTGGTGATTTGTCATTAAAAAAAAACATTTTTTGTTCATTTTAGGTGGTCAACACCCAAAAATTCGAAAATCCGAGATTACCATTTTAAAAGGAAAATAACATTTAATATCTTTGCTGAATTGCGTTTGCAGCTTGCTTTAAAACTCTGTTTTCTACGATTTGTCAACTTTTATCGTTTTTCCACCAACATGGCGTCATCAAAACATCATTATCTCCACAATTTCTCAACCAATTTCAATGCAATTTTTACAGCGTACGTATCATTGTTGTACACTCAGCTACTTCAATTTTCGACAAGATGCGCCGCATTTGTAAAATTTATGCAAGAAAAACCTCAGGGGGTCGTTTTTAAGACCCCCCCCCCCCGTAGGGCGAGGGTTAACCGCGAGTTACTGGGTATATTTCATAAACGCGACTTACTGGGGGGGGGGGCTATGTTTTGCCCCCCCCCCTTGATCTCCGGAACTACTGGACCGAATGTAAAAATTTAAACGGCATTCGATAGCCCTGGGAAATGTATCGAGGGAAACATAATATTGTTGACCTCGGGGTCACAGATGACGTCACAGGTCAGGTCAAGTACGAAATGTTTGACCGTGTCAAAAGGTCTCTATGGATGGAATTGTCGCGCAAAATTGCGATATTAAACGCATAAGCCGTTGATAAATCGGTATGATTCGTGTGTCTGACACTTCTAAGTACCTTTCTAAGCTGTTTATGACCTTGGGTCAGGTCAAGGTCATCCGAGGTCACGAGGTCAAACTGCAGATTACGGTCATTAGGCGTTGTAACACATGTTTATGGGTTTGTTTTTCGTCTAGAACGCGAAAAAATGACCTTAGAACATTGTTTGTTCCATATAAATAGAAGTAAAAAGCAAAAATGGAAATGCGTTTTTTGTCATAGTAATGACAAAAAACAATTGTAAAAAAACATAGTAATGACAAAAACAATATCAATTGAATTGGAGAAGTGGTCGATTTGTGTCATTTAAAGGTTATAACTCGGTCATTTTTAAAGATATCGACTTTAAATTTGGTACACATATTCACCGCATACGTCTCGATCACATGATTCCGGTTTTTGGATAATTCGGATTTTTTCTTGAAAATTTTGTTAAAAAAAAAAATGTCTTTGGATTTCTCAAAATTTGAATTTAAAAAAAACTCAAAAATCCGAGAAGGCAGTTTGATAGCCCGGTCTATTGTGAGTAATTTGATTTAATACAATTTAGTTTATCTCAAATATCGTACCTTTGACAGCGTTTTCCGCCAGCCATTATTTTGCAACAAAAACCGAAGAACATGACGTCACTCTGACGTCATTCCCAGTTGACCTATCATAGCCTTATATTTTTTATTTTGCCAACATGTGTAGAATTGATGTGAGAGAAGTTACTGCAAGTTTGGTGACGATGCTGGTGTTAGTTTAGGAGTTATTGCAAAATAACGGGAGGGAGGGGGGGGGGGGCAAAAATAGCCCCCCCCCCCAGTAACTCGCGGGTTTAAAAAATAAGTACATATGCTTCTTTCGGAGTTCATGATCGGTGTTTTCCCACCACTATTGGGAGCGCGACATATCTGGCGCTTTTGTATCAATCTGTGTAACGTTGAATACCTCACGTTGAATTACCTCTCAACAAATTGCATACACTGAATACGTCGCCGTCCGGGGTCAAGTTAATCCGCCTAATGCATCACGGTTTTCTGAAACGTTTATTGATTGATTATGGATAAACGTTTCAGACAAATTTGTCATGTTTGCATTGTAATGTATTCAATAGCCGTTTTCACGAAGGATTTATTTCGCCGGGCGATTGGGGCGTTTCGGGTAAATGGGTCTATAGCTCGCAAGAACGCGGCTTTTCCCGGTGATTTTTTTGTTTATATCAATTGAAACTTTATGAATTAATGCACCTTTCTCGATATTACATTTGAATGATAACACCATAGTTTACTTAAAATTAACAATTTCATCTTAAACTAACTCCGGTGATGCCAGATGGTGGTTTGGGGCGTTTGGTGCGACTCCATCTTGCTCGAATTACCCGGAAGTGCGGGGTTGGTTACATAGGTCATATTTTGCAACGACATGGTTTTCAGGAATAACAGCTTATTTCAATGAAAACCAGATGAATTAGTCCATTCATGTTTTCAGTCATATTCACTTTTGAAATTAATGATAATTAGCAATTTCGTTTTGATCATTATTTCGGAGAAGATGGCCGCCCAGCTGCGTCCTTTATTCTCATTTTTTCCCGGAGCGGTCTAAAGCCATGTTCCGGAGGGATTACTTCTGGCAATTTGCCAGGAAAATAATGACGTTAACCGGTTTATGTGAATCCGGAGCAAGCTAGGGAATAGGGTATCTATTTTACGTTAAGTGAATTGTTCAAAGGGAATACAATGTCTATCTTACGTTAAGTATTTCGTTAAAAGTCAAAATTAAGTAAAACACGAGACACACATACATACATATTTTATTCCATACACACACATACACTTGGACATACACTTGTGAAAAGGTGTTAGTGTTGACGGAGCCGGAGTGCCATCATTGCAGCAACGGGAGACTGTTGCCAGTCTCCCTGGCTGCGGCACCCGGGCGAGACCAGGGTTGTGGGATGTGTTTTGCTGGGAGAAAAGTCCTAAATAATACAAAAAGAACAGCGCCTAACGCAAAGGGGAAAAACCTGCGCAGAGAGCCAAAATTGCGCTAGGCAAAAAAACTGTTATATTTGATTAACTAATCGTGTTTGGTAAAGAAAATCAAAGAGGAGGCCAATCAATTCAGGATAATCATCACCTAACAGCGTTTGAAGATTCAATGTGATTCGATTGTGTCGCGTGTAATCAATGATTTTCTGGCGTTTGACATTGTGCACAGGGCAATTAATAAGTAAATGTTTAATTGTATAACGCGGATAACCTGGGCAGTGTTGGCAATTTGGGGGCGGAAGATTGTCGAGAATGAAATAATGTGTAATTTGTGTATGACCGAGGCGGAGGCGTGCTATTACTATTTCTTTCTCTCTACAATCCTGGTGACTAGATATGAAATGTTTGACTTTTGGTTTGATTGGATGCAGGTGAAAATGCGGAGCAGCGTCCCACTCGCGCTGGCGCAATATGTTAAATTGTTGATTTATGTAATTTAAAACGTCTGATAAAGAGCTTGGAATATGGTTTCCTGGAGGTGATTCTAAGCTTAATTTCGCGAGTCTGTCGGCTTCCTCGTTTCCCGGATACCGGCGTGTCCCGGGATCCAGAGGAACTTAATTGAGCTATGTTTGTTATGTAAATATTTGATTAGCTGTCGAATTTTGAAGACTATCGTGTTTCTGCAATCACGAATCGATGAAATGGCAAAGAGCGAGGTGGACGAATCTGTGCATATGACTACTTCTTTAAGTTTTCCGTTCTAATATATATATTAAAGGAAATAGTTCACCTTCGGAACATTTTTCAGAACACGATTTATTATATTTTCTAATACAGTTTCTTTTTTTCTTTTCAAAAATGGTCCTACATCGCGCCAATTCAGGGCAGAAGGTCGTACATTATTAATTTTATGGTGTGCCTTATTGGTCTGCGCATGTTCCCTGGCAGTGCTGGCACTTTCAGACGGTACGGTACATCATATATGCGCCGCATTCCTTAGTCAAAAAGTCAAATATCTCTGGCTGGAGAGTCTTTCCAGCCAAGAAAAGTTGCAGATAAGGATTTCTCAACAAGGGCTACAAAACTGCTATTTCAGTTCAAAACCCCATGTTGAAGGTGATCTATTTCCTTTAAGGGTAATACAATTGCTGTTAATTCTGCTGTAAACACGCTATTTATGTCTGGGAGTCGGAAATTAGTATTAGCTGTATTTGTGTTAGCTTTAGCTGTATGTGTGCTTTGTGTTCGTGGAAGAGTGTGTGTGCCTCTGCCGCTGTGACTGTGTTTTTGTTGTGTGTGAAGAGGCGGTGTGTGTCTGGTGTTGTGTCGAGCCAGTGAGGTGTGAGTGGTGGTGTTGGCATTGTGTTGATGTGTGGGATGTTGAATAGTGTGAGTGTTTGTGTGATTCTGTGACTGATAAGTGGGTGTCGTTTTTGTAGTAGTGTTTGTCGTCTTGTGGTTGCGGGGTGATTTAAGATCTGGAATGTTGGACGTGTGGGGTGAGAACTTGCTCTGGCGTAGAATCTGAGTAACATATATTTGCGTCGGCGGCAGAGTTTGGGGATGTTTGTGTCGATGTGTAAGTTTGTGGTGTTGGTGGTGCGGCAGGCCCCAGTCACGATCCGCAAGGCAGCGTTCTGGACAGTTTGCAATTTGTTAATTTGTTTGGAACATATATCATCAAATAAGAATGCATTATAGTCCAGGATTGAGCGTATCAGGGAGGTATATAACTGGAGGAGAGTGGAGCGGTCTGCGCCCCACTCTCGACCAGTTAAAGGCTTCATAATGTTAATTCGTCGCGTACATCTCTTTCTCTGTACTAAATCATTAAAATGTGGGATGAACGAAAGACGAGTGTCCAGCGTTACTCCCAGACATTTTAATGATTTGACGAAGGGGATAATTTGATTGTTATATTTTAATGGAATGTAGGGTTTCACATATGCAGGTTTTTTCGAGAAAATTGGGGATGCAGATTTACTTGGAGGAATTTCCAGACCCCATTGGTCGCACCATACCTTTATATCAATGAGAACTAGTTGTAAAATTTTGCTGGCTAGATCGACACTGGAGTGGGAGAACCACACCACCAGGTCATCGGCGTACATTGACAATTTGAGACCTTTGTCGATATTGTTAATATTACTGGAAATGTCATTAATCATGATTAAAAATAGGGTTGGGGAGAGGACCGATCCCTGTGGGACACCGTGGTCTGATTTTGATTTGGAGAATATGTGTTACCGCACCTTACATTAAAAGTTCTATTGTCTAAAAAGTAGAACAGATTGTTACAAAAGCGTGTTACAAAAGCGGGAGCGCAACAAAAAATATGTTGCGCTCCCAATAGTGGTGGGAAAACACCGATCATGAGCTCCGAAAGAAGTAAGTATACTTGCTTTTTAATTTGTCCTAACTTCCAACTTTGAATTAGGGAATAATTTTATTTCATTCTTAAATTTAGATCATCATTTTTTTTTACCATAACAGTAGCCTAATCAATTGTTGCTAATAAACAAAAGGACATTATTTCCTTTTAACATGAAATATCTTTCGGTATGAATGTTTATATGCCAAATGTGATCAATTTACAATATATTTTGGTCTCGTCTGTCGATTTCAAGTAATAACTCCATTTTTGTGGAAAACGGTCATTATTTCCCATTAAGCGACCGTAAATGGCCGTCCCTCTCCCCTCCACCCACTCCCTCTCCCCTCGCTCCAATTTAGGCTGGACCGCCGCCGGTGGAAAAGCCCACCCTGGCATTTTGACAATGATCCACCTATGCCGAGCGTTCGTTCGCGAATGGTGATGTGCTCACCAGCCGCCTCAGCGCCTCTCAGTGCGACGGGACACAAAGGCGTAATGTAATGTGTGCGGTATCGTTGTCAGACGACTCTCTCCGCGAAGACGATGACTGTTCTTGTGGGAGCTGCTATGTTATGCTGCGCCACTCTCTTACCAACTGTCGCCCACCCCCGCGACCTCTCATGTTCGCAGAGAAGGAAGAACCTGATCCCAGCCAGGTTATCGACTGAAGGACTGAAGGCGGCTGCCTGGCTGAGCCGGGTGCACCGCGCCCAACAGCAGCCTTTCGGTTTTTGTTTTAATCTCACTAGTTATGCGCCAAGATGCATTGGCGTTCAACACAATCATTCGGCATAAGTAAAAGGAGGCATTGACATTCACCGAACCGAAAGGAGAAGGCGAGAATGGAGCCGAATTAATAGACATCAAGAAACCTGACGCGTCGCAAAAAATCGCAATAAACTGTGACTATTCTTCCATGAGACATTCACCAAACAAAATAAATCTAGCAGGTACGTGCGATATGCTGAGAAGAGATGTAAATATTTCCACTTATTACAGACAGAATTACCAGTATTTGTGAGGAAGTCGAAAGACGGACCCAGTTTGATTTGTACACTCGAGGTGTCGGACACTGACATGTTTTATTGGATAGGCAGCCAGCTGCATTCAGTCAAGCAGCAGCTGCTCAGGCTCCCCTACCAGCAGTGGCATTCTAATACATACTGACATTGCTTCTTGGTTCTTACCCTTGCTCTAATTACTTATTGCCGCCGCTTGTCTCCGCTGTCACAGTGCTTTCAAACGAAGGAAAAGCGCCAGATATGTCACGCCTGATATAGAGAAGGATTATACCGTGCGTCACCATACATAAGTACATATATATTTGCATTTCCCAAATTTGTATTATCGAGAAAAAAAAACAGTTGTAATTTCGCCTTTAAATTGAGACGCGACCAATACCATATACCATATCAATACCATACCATATATGTGTCATAAGATAATGCTGAAAAATCAAAAGGTCAATATTTCCCTTTAAAGGGAATAGGTCACCTTGAAAATTGTCTTGAAATTTGGCTATACGGGGTATTTTGACCTGAAGAAAAAAAAGGAATTTGTTTGGACGATGAATGGATATCCGTCGAAAATGGGCATGTTTCTCTTTTTTCCTTCATGGCCACAAAACACAAACTTTATGACAATTATGACGTCATGCATACGGTAGCTTGGATATGAAAACTAGTGCACACAATAACGACGGACTTTAGGCATATATACGCAGGCTGCTTGTAACATAAACAACCGTTTTGAGGACCCGAAACAGAGTCTTCTACAAGGGGCCACTAATCCTGTGTCGAAATTACTTAGCGCGTAGCGAGGTAATTATTTCACCACAACCCATTTTTCGATCTGCTCTACAAATCTGCTATCTCAGTTCAAAACCTCATGATAAAGGTGAACTTTATGGAAGCCCCGCAACAACAACAAAAAAACAATGGAGACTTCGGGTTGTTTGCAGGGGCGGCGTTTCAGGGAGGGGGGCAGAGGGACAGTCATCCCTGTCGTCGGGCGGGGGGTGGGGTTAAGTATATATTTTTCCATCTGACCTTTAAGTAGGTCCCGCAAAAACAAAGGGAGACTTAAGGTTGTTTGCAGGGGCGGCATCACAGGGCAGGTGCACGGTCGCCCCTGTCGTCGAGCAGGGGGTTTGCCTCCTCCCTGGCATCTAAGGACGCCCCGCAAAAACCAAGGGTGGCCCTGCAAAAATGAACGGTGGCCTCCGGCGAATAAACCCACCTTAATACTGAGTTACCCCGCTCCTCGCTGGCGGTGAGTAATACTTAGTTACCCCGCTCTCAGCCTAACGTGCCCCGCTGGGGGTGGGGGTGGGGACCAATTTTTCCCCCAGCTATTTTCCTAACTAATAATCGCAGCGAGACACGCTAGGTTACAGTCGAAAGATCTCGATGAGTCGCATCTAAAGTATACGCAACATTCTCCAGTTAAGGTGATATGTCAGGTCACAGTCAGGTCAAAGGTCAAAGTAGAGGTATTCGATCTACCAAAATATAAGACCAATGTCAATGACATTTTGTGAGAAGGTGTAGTCTGTGGAATTGATAGGTTAGGCATAAGGTGCACAATGCTTAATCCGTGCTTGACCGGGGTCTCAGCCGAACGCGATTGACCGGGGGGGGGGGGGGGAAATATTGCCCCCTCGTTACCTCCGGAACCAATGATCGCAGCGAGACGCGCAAGGCGGAATTCGAAAGCTCTCAATGAGATGCATCTAAAGAATACTCAATATTTTCGAATTTAGGTCACATATCAGGTCAAGGTCGGGTCAAAGGTGAAAATCGAGACATTTGAGTTTATGGGCCATACTTTCCATCCAAAGCCTTTGATTGCGATCATGATCACCCAAAGTGCTCCCAAAGGTATAATACACATCCTGTATGAGTTAAAGTGAGACTGTTGCCAAAGGTCAAGATCAAGGTCAGGTCACTAAAGGTCACTATGCGCAGAAGATTTTCGAAAGTCATGCGACACATGTTTTATGGGCTATTTTACACGTGTAATTCGAAAGTGATAGTCATTTTACCATCTGACCTCATTTAAGTGAACTTAATGTCAAGCTCAGGTCAAGTTCAGGTCACATATGGTCACAATTTGAAATTGATAAATCTAAAAAAAAAGGAATGTTTCTAGACCAGTTTTGTCTCAGAAATACAGTGCTGGCATTTATTTGTCTGTACCTGGTCACTAAAAGCAAAACAATAACGCAATTTCAAAATATGACGTCATGAGTTACTCATACTTAGGGAGTCAGTCACAAATACAAATATTGCTTTGAAATTTGGTGTTGTTATTGTCCTTATGTGGTTCTCCAACATATAATCTGCTTTTTTAATGTTGACATTTTTTTTATTTTGAGGGCATCTTTTTGAAACAATCGTTTTTACAAGCGAGCGCTCGTCCTCCCGTGGTGTATGGGAAAAATATGATTATGAGCAGCCCGACCCGGCCCACCCCGGCCCGGCCCGACCTGTGGCGACGCTTTTGAGAAGCTCATATATCTGCAACCGCACGTCCGATTGACAAGCCGTCTTCTTTGCTGAGCAGCCCCATCTAAACTACCCTGTTTGAGACCAATGCCGACTCATGTGGATGACTATCACTGCGCGTTGCGCGTGCCGCGTGAGGGGTGTTGACAAGTGTTTTCTCGCAATAACTCCGCAACGGCTGGGCAGCTTATGTGCAAATTTCGTGTGTGGTTAGGGACCCCTCTGCCGCCACTTTCACACAACTCAGGGGTGGGGTGACTGCACGTGCGTACGTGCACACCCCTATTATATATCTCAGGAACAGTTGAGCCGATTGTGTTCAAATTTGGTGTGTGGTTAGGGACCTCTCATAAAAGACATAAATAAAGACATAAAAGAAAAGTGCAACAAAGAGCCTCTTGGGCCCATCCGAGGTTGCACCCCCCCCCCCCTTCACCAGTCTCGCCCCTTCAAATCACCTTACTATACCTGCATAAAAGAAGGCTAATCCGACGAGTATTTATGAACTAATTTTCCCTTTTCTGTAAAGTATTTATCTAATCTAATTTTGAAGGAAGCAAGTGTCACTGCATCAGCGACATCCCCTGGTAGCATATTCCAATGTCCTACAACCCTTCTACTGAAAAATGACTGTCGTAGCCTAGTCCTACTTTGTTTCATAATAAGTTTATGCTGATGACCTCTACCTCGATTTTCCCTATTGAACTCAAACATACCCTTTAAATATCCAGAATGCTGACCATTTACAAATTTGAAGACTTCAATTAGATCTCCTCTTAGCCTTCTATATCTAAGTGAAAACATACCTAATTTCTTTAATCTATCTTCATAAGGTAAACTACCAAGACAATTAACTATTTTTGTTGCCCTTTTTGAACTCTTTCTAACGACCAGCAATCTTTCTCATATGTTGGAGACCAGGCTTGTACACAATACTCCAAATGTGGTCTAACGTATGCACAATACAGTTTTGTTATTACCTTTTCACTCTTGTAGGAAACATTTCTGTTAATGGCCCCTAGCATTCTAAGTGCCTTTTTTCTAGCTTCTACAAACTGGTCTGACGCTGATAGTCTATTGTTTACCACGACACCTAAATCTCTTCCCTTTTCAATCTGCTCCATTTTCTGCCCACCCATTTCATACCTATGTTTACTGCTAACCCGTCCAGCGTGCATAATCTTACATTTACTCAAATTGAATTTCATCTGCCATGCTTCAGACCACTCAACTAGCTTGTCCAGATCTGATTGAAAAACATCCTGATCATGTTTTCCTCTAATAATCCTGACAACTTTTAGATCGTCTGCAAATTTCAAGACTTTGCTGTCTATACTGTTCTCAATTGCATTCACAAATATTATAAAAAGCAATGGGCCCAGGACTGAGCCCTGTGGAACCCCACTGAGCACCTCCTTCCATTGTGATTGGCACCCATTCAATATAACCCTTTGCTGGCGTCCTGAAAGCCACGTTTCTATCCAATCCAGAATCTTGCCCCTGATCCCATGAATTTTAAGTTGCAAAAAAAGCCCCCACTTTCCCTTTGTATCTCAGAAACTACTTGCCCGATCGAGTTGAAATTCCCCATACATTTCCTTCGCGCTCGCTCGTTCGTCGCCAACTACGGCGCCTTAATGGTTTTATATTTTAGGGGGTCAAAAACCAACATTTTCACAAATCTGAGATAGCCATTTTGTAGCCCTTCTCATTTGCTATCTTTTGCTGTTTGTATTACATTTTACTCCAAAATGGCCGTTGTACGGCCTGTTAAAGTTTAGTTGATTTGTTCGTCAAACTCGTGTGTAGTGACGTCACTAAATTGGCTATATCTCAATTGTTTTTTCGACGAAATTACTTATTTTTTGCGCCGTGCACGGAAGACGTACAATTGATGTAGGAGAAAGTACCCCAAGTTTCGCGTTAATAGCCCTGTTGGTTTTTTGGCTATTGCAAAAATTATAAGCTATTATTAAGCTATAGCAAACATTATAAGCTATAGCAAAAATTATAAGCTAAATTATAAGCTAAAAAGCTATTGCAAGACGTAAGGTAATGTGTGCGGTATCGTTGTTATACGATTCTCTCCGCGAAGACGATGACTCTTCTTGTGGGAGCTCCTATGTTATGCTACACCACTCTCTTACCAACCGCCCCTCTCCTCCCCCCCCCCCCCCCCCCACCGCGACCTCTCATGTTCGCAGAGAAGGAAGAATCTGATCCCAGCCAGGTTATCGACTGAAGGACTGAAGGTGGCTGCCTGGCTGAGCCGGGTGCACCGCGCCCAGGAACAGCCTTTACGTTTGTGTTTTAATATCACTAGGTATGCGTCAAGATGGATTGGCGTTCAATGCATAATCGTTCGGCATAAGTAACAGGAGGCATTGGCATTCACCGAACCGAACGGAGAAAGCGAGAATGGAGTCGAATACATTATCAAGAAATCTGACGCGTCGCGAATAATCACAATAAACTGTGACTATTCATCCATGAGACATTCACCAAACAAAATTAGTCTAGCAGGCAACGGTAAGTGCAATATTCTGCGAAGAGATGACAAGATTATTATATAGAGATATATAGATACTTATTACAGATTCAGTCTTTGTGAGGAAGTCGAAGGACTGACCCAGTTATATTTGTACACTCGAAGTGTCGGACACTGACAACATGTTTTATTGGATAGGCAGCCAGCTGCATTCAGTCGGGCAGCTGCTGTTCAGGCTCCCCCAGCTCAGGCAGCAGCTGCTCAGACTCCCCCAGCTCAGGCAGCAGCTGTTCAGGCTCCCCAGCTCAGGCAGCAGCTGCTCAGGCTCCCCCAGCTCAGGCAGCAGCTGCTCAGGCTCCCCAGCTCAGGCAGCAGCTGCTCAGGCTCCCCCAGCTCTGGCAGCAGCTGTTCAGGCTCACCCAGCTCAGGCAGCAGCTGTTCAGGCTCCCCCAGCTCAGGCAGCAGCTGTTCAGGCTCCCCCAGCTCAGGCAGCAGCTGCTCAGGCTCCCCCAGCTCAGGCAGCAGCTGTTCAGACTCCCCCAGCTCAGGCAGCAGCTGTTCAGGCTCCCCCAGCTCAGGCAGCAGCTCTTCAGGCTCCCCCAGCTCAGGCAGCAGCTGCTCAGGCTCCCCCAGCTCAGGTAGCAGCTGTTCAGGCTCCCCCAGCTCAGGCAGCAGCTGCTCAGGCTCCCCCAGCTCAGGCAGCAGCTGTTCAGGCTCCCCCAGCTAGGCAGCAGCTGTTCAGGCTCCCCCAGCTCAGGCAGCAGCTGTTCAGGCTCCCCCAGCTCAGGCAGCAGCTGCTCAGGCTCCCCCAGCTCAGGCAGCAGCTGTTCAGGCTCCCCCAGCTAGGCAGCAGCTGTTCAGGCTCCCCCAGCTCAGGCAGCAGCTGTTCAGGCTCCCCCAGCTCAGGCAGCAGCTGTTCAGGCTCCCCCAGCTCAGGAAGCAGCTGATCAGGCTCCCCCAGCTCAGGCAGCAGCTGTTCAGGCTCCCCCAGCTCAGGCAGCAGCTGTTCAGGCTCCCCCAGCTCAGGCAGCAGCTGTTCAGGCTCCCCCAGCTCAGGCAGCAGCTGCTCAGGCTCCCCCAGCTCAGGAAGCAGCTGATCAGACTCCCCCAGCTCAGGCAGCAGCTGTTCAGGCTCCCCCCAGCTCAGGCAGCAGCTGCTCAGGCTCCCCCAGCTCAGGAAGCAGCTGATCAGGCTCCCCCAGCTCAGGCAGCAGCTGTTCAGGCTCCCCCAGCTCAGGAAGCAGCTGATCAGGCTCCCCCAGCTCAGGCAGCAGCTGTTCAGGCTCCCCCAGCTCAGGCAGCAGCTGCTCAGGCTCCCCCAGCTCAGGCAGCAGCTGTTCAGGCTCCCCCAGCTCAGGCAGCAGCTGCTCAGACTCCCCCAGCTCAGGCAGCAGCTGCTCAGGCTCCCCCAGCTCAGGAAGCAGCTGATCAGGCTCCCCCAGCTCAGGAAGCAGCTGATCAGGCTCCCCCAGCTAGGCAGCAGCTGCTCAGGCTCCCCCAGCTCAGGAAGCAGCTGATCAGGCTCCCCCAGCTCAGGCAGCAGCTGCTCAGGCTCCCCCAGCTCAGGCAGCAGCTGTTCAGGCTCCCCCAGCTCAGGCAGCAGCTGTTCAGGCTCCCCCAGCTCTGGCAGCAGCTGATCAGGCTCCCCCAGCTCAGGCAGCAGCTGTTCAGGCTCCCCCAGCTCAGGCAGCAGCTGCTCAGGCTCCCCCAGCTCAGGCAGCAGCTGTTCAGGCTCCCCCAGCTCAGGAAGCAGCTGATCAGGCTCCCCAGCTCAGGCAGCAGCTGTTCAGGCTCCCCCAGCTCAGGAAGCAGCTGATCAGGCTCCCCTAGCTCAGGCAGCAGCTGTTCAGGCTCCCCCAGCTCAGGCAGCAGCTGCTCAGGCTCCCCCAGCTCAGGCAGCAGCTGTTCAGGCTCCCCCAGCTCAGGAAGCAGCTGATCAGGCTCCCCCAGCTCAGGCAGCAGCTGTTCAGGCTCCCCCAGCTCAGGCAGCAGCTGATCAGGCTCCCCCAGCTCAGGCAGCAGCTGTTCAGGCTCCCCCAGCTCAGGAATCAGCTGTTCAGGCTCCCCCAGCTCAGGCAGCAGCTGCTCAGGCTCCCCCAGCTCAGGCAGCAGCTGTTCAGGCTCCCCCAGCTCAGGCAGCAGCTGTTCAGGCTCCCCCAGCTCAGGCAGCAGCTGTTCAGGCTCCCCCAGCTCTGGCAGCAGCTGTTCAGGCTCCCCCAGCTCAGGAAGCAGCTGATCAGGCTCCCCAGCTCAGGCAGCAGCTGTTCAGGCTCCCCCAGCTCAGGAAGCAGCTGATCAGGCTCCCCCAGCTCAGGAAGCAGCTGATCAGGCTCCCCCAGCTCAGGCAGCAGCTGTTCAGGCTCCCCCAGCTCAGGAAGCAGCTGTTCAGGCTCCCCCAGCTCAGGAAGCAGCTGTTCAGGCTCCCCCAGCTCAGGCAGCAGCTGATCAGGCTCCCCCAGCTCAGGCAGCAGCTGTTCAGGCTCCCCCAGCTCAGGAAGAAGCTGATCAGGCTCCCCCAGCTCAGGAAGCAGCTGATCAGGCTCCCCCAGCTCAGGAAGCAGCTGATCAGGCTCCCCCAGCTCAGGAAGCAGCTGATCAGGCTCTCCCAGCTCAGGAAGCAGCTGATCAGGCTCCCCCAGCTCAGGAAGCAGCTGTTCAGGCTCCCCCAGCTCAGGAAGCAGCTGCTCAGGCTCCCCCAGCTCAGGAAGCAGCTGCTCAGGCTCCCCCAGCTCAGGAAGCAGCTGATCAGGCTCCCCCAGCTCAGGAAGCAGCTGCTCAGGCTCCCCCAGCTCAGGAAGCAGCTGATCAGGCTCCCCCAGCTCAGGAAGCAGCTGCTCAGGCTCCCCCAGCTCAGGAAGCAGCTGATCAGGCTCCCCCAGCTCAGGAAGCAGCTGATCAGGCTCCCCCAGCTCAGGCAGCAGCTGCTCAGGCTCCCCCAGCTCAGGCAGCAGCTGATCAGGCTCCCCCAGCTCAGGAAGCAGCTGATCAGGCTCCCCCAGCTCAGGCAGCAGCTGCTCAGGCTCCCCCAGCTCAGGCAGCAGCTGATCAGGCTCCCCCAGCTCAGGAAGCAGCTGATCAGGCTCCCCCAGCTCAGGCAGCAGCTGCTCAGGCTCCCCCAGCTCAGGCAGCAGCTGCTCAGGCTCCCCCAGCTCAGGAAGCAGCTGTTCAGGCTCCCCCAGCTCAGGAAGCAGCTGCTCAGGCTCCCCCAGCTCAGGCAGCAGCTGTTCAGGCTCCCCCAGCTCAGGCAGCAGCTGATCAGGCTCCCCCAGCTCAGGAAGCAGCTGATCAGGCTCCCCCAGCTCAGGAAGCAGCTGATCAGGCTCCCCCAGCTCAGGAAGCAGCTGTTCAGGCTCCCCCAGCTCAGGAAGCAGCTGCTCAGGCTCCCCCAGCTCAGGCAGCAGCTGATCAGGCTCCCCCAGCTCAGGCAGCAGCTGATCAGGCTCCCCCAGCTCAGGCAGCAGCCGTTCAGGCTCCCCCAGCTCAGGCAGCAGCTGTTCAGGCTCCCCCAGCTCAGGAAGCAGCTGTTCAGGCTCCCCCAGCTCAGGCAGCAGCTGATCAGGCTCCCCCAGCTCAGGCAGCAGCTGTTCAGGCTCCCCCAGCTCAGGAAGCAGCTGATCAGGCTCCCCCAGCTCAGGAAGCAGCTGTTCAGGCTCCCCCAGCTCAGGCAGCAGCCGTTCAGGCTCCCCCAGCTCAGGAAGCAGCTGATCAGGCTCCCCCAGCTCAGGAAGCAGCTGATCAGGCTCCCCCAGCTCAGGCAGCAGCTGTTCAGGCTCCCCCAGCTCAGGAAGCAGCTGATCAGGCTCCCCCAGCTCAGGAAGCAGCTGTCCAGGCTCCCCCAGCTCAGGCAGCAGCTGATCAGGCTCCCCCAGCTCAGGCAGCAGCTGTTCAGGCTCCCCCAGCTCAGGCAGCAGCTGTTCAGGCTCCCCCAGCTCAGGAAGCAGCTGATCAGGCTCCCCCAGCTCAGGCAGCAGCTGATCAGGCTCCCCAGCTCAGGAAGCAGCTGTTCAGGCTCCCCCAGCTCAGGAAGCAGCTGTTCAGGCTCCCCCAGCTCAGGCAGCAGCTGATCAGGCTCCCCCAGCTCAGGCAGCAGCTGTTCAGGCTCCCCCAGCTCAGGCAGCAGCTGATCAGGCTCCCCCAGCTCAGGCAGCAGCTGTTCAGGCTCCCCCAGCTCAGGCAGCAGCTGATCAGGCTCCCCCAGCTCAGGCAGCAGCTGCTCAGGCTCCCCCAGCTCAGGAAGCAGCTGTTCAGGCTCCCCCAGCTCAGGAAGCAGCTGCTCAGGCTCCCCCAGCTCAGGAAGCAGCTGATCAGGCTCCCCCAGCTCAGGCAGCAGCTGCTCAGGCTCCCCCAGCTCAGGCAGCAGCTGCTCAGGCTCCCCCAGCTCAGGAAGCAGCTGCTCAGGCTCCCCCAGCTCAGGCAGCAGCTGCTCAGGCTCCCCCAGCTCAGGCAGCAGCTGCTCAGGCTCCCCAAGCTCAGGCAGCAGCTGCTCAGGCTCCCCCAGCTCAGGCAGCAGCTGCTCAGGCTCCCCCAGCTCAGGCAGCAGCTGATCAGGCTCCCCCAGCTCAGGAAGCAGCTGATCAGGCTCCCCCAGCTCAGGCAGCAGCTGATCAGGCTCTCCCAGCTCAGGCAGCAGCTGTTCAGGCTCCCCCAGCTCAGGAAGCAGCTGATCAGGCTCCCCCAGCTCAGGCAGCAGCTGATCAGGCTCTCCCAGCTCAGGAAGCAGCTGATCAGGCTCCCCCAGCTCAGGCAGCAGCTGATCAGGCTCTCCCAGCTCAGGAAGTAGCTGATCAGGCTCCCCCAGCTCAGGCAGCAGCTGATCAGGCTCCCCCAGCTCAGGCAGCAGCTGATCAGGCTCCCCCAGCTCAGGCAGCAGCTGCTCAGGCTCCCCCAGCTCAGGCAGCAGCTGATCAGGCTCCCCCAGCTCAGGAAGCAGCTGATCAGGCTCCCCCAGCTCAGGCAGCAGCTGATCAGGCTCCCCCAGCTCAGGCAGCAGCTGATCAGGCTCCCCCAGCTCAGGAAGCAGCTGATCAGGCTCCCCCAGCTCAGGAAGCAGCTGATCAGGCTCCCCCAGCTCAGGTAGCAGCTGATCAGGCTCCCCCAGCTCAGGCAGCAGCTGTTCAGGCTCCCCCAGCTCTGGCAGCAGCTGTTCAGGCTCCCCCAGCTCAGGAAGCAGCTGATCAGGCTCCCCCAGCTCAGGCAGCAGCTGATCAGGCTCCCCCAGCTCAGGCAGCAGCTGCTCAGGCTCCCCCAGCTCAGGCAGCAGCTGATCAGGCTCCCCCAGCTCAGGCAGCAGCTGTTCAGGCTCCCCCAGCTCAGGCAGCAGCTGTTCAGGCTCCCCCAGCTCAGGAAGCAGCTGATCAGGCTCCCCCAGCTCAGGAAGCAGCTGTTCAGGCTCCCCCAGCTCAGGCAGCAGCTGTTCAGGCTCCCCCAGCTCAGGAAGCAGCTGCTCAGGCTCCCCCAGCTCAGGCAGCAGCTGTTCAGGCTCCCCCAGCTCAGGCAGCAGCTGCTCAGGCTCCCCCAGCTCAGGCAGCAGCTGATCAGGCTCCCCCAGCTCAGGCAGCAGCTGCTCAGGCTCCCCCAGCTCAGGCAGCAGCTGCTCAGGCTCCCCCAGCTCAGGCAGCAGCTGCTCAGGCTCCCCCAGCTCAGGCAGCAGCTGTTCAGGCTCCCCCAGCTCAGGCAGCAGCTGTTCAGGCTCCCCCAGCTCAGGCAGCAGCTGATCAGGCTCCCCCAGCTCAGGCAGCAGCTGATCAGGCTCCCCCAGCTCATGCAGCAGCTGTTCAGGCTCCCCCAGCTCAGGCAGCAGCTGTTCAGGCTCCCCCAGCTCAGGCAGCAGCTGATCAGGCTCCCCCAGCTCAGGCAGCAGCTGCTCAGGCTCCCCCAGCTCAGGAAGCAGCTGATCAGACTCCCCCAGCTCAGGAAGCAGCTGTTCAGGCTCCCCCAGCTCAGGCAGCAGCTGATCAGGCTCCCCCAGCTAGGCAGCAGCTGTTCAGGCTCCCCCAGCTCAGGAAGCAGCTGTTCAGGCTCCCCCAGCTCAGGCAGCAGCTGATCAGGCTCCCCCAGCTCAGGCAGCAGCTGTTCAGGCTCCCCCAGCTCAGGAAGCAGCTGATCAGGCTCCCCCAGCTCAGGAAGCAGCTGTTCAGGCTCCCCCAGCTCAGGCAGCAGCCGTTCAGGCTCCCCCAGCTCAGGAAGCAGCTGATCAGGCTCCCCCAGCTCAGGAAGCAGCTGATCAGGCTCCCCCAGCTCAGGCAGCAGCTGTTCAGGCTCCCCCAGCTCAGGAAGCAGCTGATCAGGCTCCCCCAGCTCAGGAAGCAGCTGTCCAGGCTCCCCCAGCTCAGGCAGCAGCTGATCAGGCTCCCCCAGCTCAGGCAGCAGCTGTTCAGGCTCCCCCAGCTCAGGCAGCAGCTGTTCAGGCTCCCCCAGCTCAGGAAGCAGCTGATCAGGCTCCCCCAGCTCAGGCAGCAGCTGATCAGGCTCCCCAGCTCAGGAAGCAGCTGATCAGGCTCCCCCAGCTCAGGCAGCAGCTGTTCAGGCTCCCCCAGCTCAGGAAGCAGCTGATCAGGCTCCCCCAGCTCAGGAAGCAGCTGTCCAGGCTCCCCCAGCTCAGGCAGCAGCTGATCAGGCTCCCCCAGCTCAGGCAGCAGCTGTTCAGGCTCCCCCAGCTCAGGCAGCAGCTGTTCAGGCTCCCCCAGCTCAGGAAGCAGCTGATCAGGCTCCCCCAGCTCAGGCAGCAGCTGATCAGGCTCCCCAGCTCAGGAAGCAGCTGTTCAGGCTCCCCCAGCTCAGGAAGCAGCTGTTCAGGCTCCCCCAGCTCAGGCAGCAGCTGATCAGGCTCCCCCAGCTCAGGCAGCAGCTGTTCAGGCTCCCCCAGCTCAGGCAGCAGCTGATCAGGCTCCCCCAGCTCAGGCAGCAGCTGTTCAGGCTCCCCCAGCTCAGGCAGCAGCTGATCAGGCTCCCCCAGCTCAGGCAGCAGCTGCTCAGGCTCCCCCAGCTCAGGAAGCAGCTGTTCAGGCTCCCCCAGCTCAGGAAGCAGCTGCTCAGGCTCCCCCAGCTCAGGAAGCAGCTGATCAGGCTCCCCCAGCTCAGGCAGCAGCTGCTCAGGCTCCCCCAGCTCAGGCAGCAGCTGCTCAGGCTCCCCCAGCTCAGGAAGCAGCTGCTCAGGCTCCCCCAGCTCAGGCAGCAGCTGCTCAGGCTCCCCCAGCTCAGGCAGCAGCTGCTCAGGCTCCCCAAGCTCAGGCAGCAGCTGCTCAGGCTCCCCCAGCTCAGGCAGCAGCTGCTCAGGCTCCCCCAGCTCAGGCAGCAGCTGATCAGGCTCCCCCAGCTCAGGAAGCAGCTGATCAGGCTCCCCCAGCTCAGGCAGCAGCTGATCAGGCTCTCCCAGCTCAGGCAGCAGCTGTTCAGGCTCCCCCAGCTCAGGAAGCAGCTGATCAGGCTCCCCCAGCTCAGGCAGCAGCTGATCAGGCTCTCCCAGCTCAGGAAGCAGCTGATCAGGCTCCCCCAGCTCAGGCAGCAGCTGATCAGGCTCTCCCAGCTCAGGAAGTAGCTGATCAGGCTCCCCCAGCTCAGGCAGCAGCTGATCAGGCTCCCCCAGCTCAGGCAGCAGCTGATCAGGCTCCCCCAGCTCAGGCAGCAGCTGCTCAGGCTCCCCCAGCTCAGGCAGCAGCTGATCAGGCTCCCCCAGCTCAGGAAGCAGCTGATCAGGCTCCCCCAGCTCAGGCAGCAGCTGATCAGGCTCCCCCAGCTCAGGCAGCAGCTGATCAGGCTCCCCCAGCTCAGGAAGCAGCTGATCAGGCTCCCCCAGCTCAGGAAGCAGCTGATCAGGCTCCCCCAGCTCAGGTAGCAGCTGATCAGGCTCCCCCAGCTCAGGCAGCAGCTGTTCAGGCTCCCCCAGCTCTGGCAGCAGCTGTTCAGGCTCCCCCAGCTCAGGAAGCAGCTGATCAGGCTCCCCCAGCTCAGGCAGCAGCTGATCAGGCTCCCCCAGCTCAGGCAGCAGCTGCTCAGGCTCCCCCAGCTCAGGCAGCAGCTGATCAGGCTCCCCCAGCTCAGGCAGCAGCTGTTCAGGCTCCCCCAGCTCAGGCAGCAGCTGTTCAGGCTCCCCCAGCTCAGGAAGCAGCTGATCAGGCTCCCCCAGCTCAGGAAGCAGCTGTTCAGGCTCCCCCAGCTCAGGCAGCAGCTGTTCAGGCTCCCCCAGCTCAGGAAGCAGCTGCTCAGGCTCCCCCAGCTCAGGCAGCAGCTGTTCAGGCTCCCCCAGCTCAGGCAGCAGCTGCTCAGGCTCCCCCAGCTCAGGCAGCAGCTGATCAGGCTCCCCCAGCTCAGGCAGCAGCTGCTCAGGCTCCCCCAGCTCAGGCAGCAGCTGCTCAGGCTCCCCCAGCTCAGGCAGCAGCTGCTCAGGCTCCCCCAGCTCAGGCAGCAGCTGTTCAGGCTCCCCCAGCTCAGGCAGCAGCTGTTCAGGCTCCCCCAGCTCAGGCAGCAGCTGATCAGGCTCCCCCAGCTCAGGCAGCAGCTGATCAGGCTCCCCCAGCTCATGCAGCAGCTGTTCAGGCTCCCCCAGCTCAGGCAGCAGCTGTTCAGGCTCCCCCAGCTCAGGCAGCAGCTGATCAGGCTCCCCCAGCTCAGGCAGCAGCTGCTCAGGCTCCCCCAGCTCAGGAAGCAGCTGATCAGACTCCCCCAGCTCAGGAAGCAGCTGTTCAGGCTCCCCCAGCTCAGGCAGCAGCTGATCAGGCTCCCCCAGCTAGGCAGCAGCTGTTCAGGCTCCCCCAGCTCAGGAAGCAGCTGTTCAGGCTCCCCCAGCTCAGGAAGCAGCTGTTCAGGCTCCCCCAGCTCAGGCAGCAGTTGCTCAGGCTCCCCCAGCTCAGGCAGCAGCTGATCAGGCTCCCCCAGCTCAGGCAGCAGCTGTTCAGGCTCCCCCAGCTCAGGAAACAGCTGTTCAGGCTCCCCCAGCTCAGGCAGCAGCTGCTCAGGCTCCCCCAGCTCAGGAAGCAGCTGATCAGGCTCCCCCAGCTCAGGAAGCAGCTGATCAGGCTCCCCCAGCTCAGGAAGCAGCTGATCAGGCTCCCCCAGCTCAGGAAGCAGCTGATCAGGCTCCCCCAGCTCAGGAAGCAGCTGATCAGGCTCCCCCAGCTCAGGAAGCAGCTGTTCAGGCTCCCCCAGCTCAGGAAGCAGCTGATCAGGCTCCCCCAGCTCAGGAAGCAGCTGTTCAGGCTCCCCCAGCTCAGGCAGCAGCTGATCAGGCTCCCCCAGCTCAGGAAGCAGCTGATCAGGCTCCCCCAGCTCAGGAAGCAGCTGATCAGGCTCCCCAGCTCAGGAAGCAGCTGCTCAGGCTCCCCCAGCTCAGGAAGCAGCTGCTCAGGCTCCCCCAGCTCAGGAAGCAGCTGATCAGGCTCCCCCAGCTCAGGAAGCAGCTGCTCAGGCTCCCCCAGCTCAGGAAGCAGCTGATCAGGCTCCCCCAGCTCAGGAAGCAGCTGATCAGGCTCCCCCAGCTCAGGAAGCAGCTGCTCAGGCTCCCCCAGCTCAGGCAGCAGCTGATCAGGCTCCCCCAGCTCAGGAAGCAGCTGCTCAGACTCCCCCAGCTCAGGAAGCAGCTGATCAGGCTCCCCCAGCTCAGGCAGCAGCTGATCAGGCTCCCCCAGCTCAGGAAGCAGCTGTTCAGGCTCCCCCAGCTCAGGAAGCAGCTGTTCAGGCTCCCCCAGCTCAGGCAGCAGCTGATCAGGCTCCCCCAGCTCAGGCAGCAGCTGTTCAGGCTCCCCCAGCTCAGGAAGAAGCTGATCAGGCTCCCCCAGCTCAGGAAGCAGCTGATCAGGCTCCCCCAGCTCAGGAAGCAGCTGATCAGGCTCCCCCAGCTCAGGAAGCAGCTGATCAGGCTCCCCCAGCTCAGGAAGCAGCTGATCAGGCTCCCCCAGCTCAGGAAGCAGCTGTTCAGGCTCCCCCAGCTCAGGAAGCAGCTGCTCAGGCTCCCCCAGCTCAGGAAGCAGCTGCTCAGGCTCCCCCAGCTCAGGAAGCAGCTGATCAGGCTCCCCCAGCTCAGGAAGCAGCTGCTCAGGCTCCCCCAGCTCAGGAAGCAGCTGATCAGGCTCCCCCAGCTCAGGAAGCAGCTGCTCAGGCTCCCCCAGCTCAGGAAGCAGCTGATCAGGCTCCCCCAGCTCAGGAAGCAGCTGATCAGGCTCCCCAGCTCAGGCAGCAGCTGCTCAGGCTCCCCCAGCTCAGGCAGCAGCTGATCAGGCTCCCCCAGCTCAGGAAGCAGCTGATCAGGCTCCCCCAGCTCAGGCAGCAGCTGCTCAGGCTCCCCCAGCTCAGGCAGCAGCTGATCAGGCTCCCCCAGCTCAGGAAGCAGCTGATCAGGCTCCCCCAGCTCAGGCAGCAGCTGTTCAGGCTCCCCCAGCTCAGGCAGCAGCTGATCAGGCTCCCCCAGCTCAGGCAGCAGCTGTTCAGGCTCCCCCAGCTCAGGCAGCAGCTGTTCAGGCTCCCCCAGCTCAGGAAGCAGCTGATCAGGCTCCCCCAGCTCAGGCAGCAGCTGATCAGGCTCCCCAGCTCAGGAAGCAGCTGTTCAGGCTCCCTTAGCTCAGGAAGCAGCTGTTCAGGCTCCCCCAGCTCAGGCAGCAGCTGATCAGGCTCCCCCAGCTCAGGCAGCAGCTGTTCAGGCTCCCCCAGCTCAGGCAGCAGCTGATCAGGCTCCCCCAGCTCAGGCAGCAGCTGTTCAGGCTCCCCCAGCTCAGGCAGCAGCTGATCAGGCTCCCCCAGCTCAGGCAGCAGCTGCTCAGGCTCCCCCAGCTCAGGAAGCAGCTGTTCAGGCTCCCCCAGCTCAGGAAGCAGCTGCTCAGGCTCCCCCAGCTCAGGAAGCAGCTGATCAGGCTCCCCCAGCTCAGGCAGCAGCTGCTCAGGCTCCCCCAGCTCAGGCAGCAGCTGCTCAGGCTCCCCCAGCTCAGGAAGCAGCTGATCAGGCTCCCCCAGCTCAGGCAGCAGCTGCTCAGGCTCCCCCAGCTCAGGCAGCAGCTGATCAGGCTCCCCCAGCTCAGGAAGCAGCTGATCAGGCTCCCCCAGCTCAGGCAGCAGCTGTTCAGGCTCCCCCAGCTCAGGAAGCAGCTGTTCAGGCTCCCCCAGCTCAGGCAGCAGCTGATCAGGCTCCCCCAGCTCAGGCAGCAGCTGTTCAGGCTCCCCCAGCTCAGGAAGCAGCTGTTCAGGCTCCCCCAGCTCAGGCAGCAGCTGATCAGGCTCCCCCAGCTCAGGAAGCAGCTGATCAGGCTCCCCCAGCTCAGGCAGCAGCTGATCAGGCTCCCCCAGCTCAGGCAGCAGCTGTTCAGGCTCCCCCAGCTCAGGAAGCAGCTGCTCAGGCTCCCCCAGCTCAGGCAGCAGCTGCTCAGGCTCCCCCAGCTCAGGCAGCAGCTGCTCAGGCTCCCCCAGCTCAGGCAGCAGCTGCTCAGGCTCCCCCAGCTCAGGCAGCAGCTGCTCAGGCTCCCCCAGCTCAGGCAGCAGCTGATCAGGCTCCCCCAGCTCAGGAAGCAGCTGATCAGGCTCCCCCAGCTCAGGCAGCAGCTGATCAGGCTCTCCCAGCTCAGGCAGCAGCTGTTCAGGCTCCCCCAGCTCAGGAAGCAGCTGATCAGGCTCCCCCAGCTCAGGCAGCAGCTGATCAGGCTCTCCCAGCTCAGGAAGCAGCTGATCAGGCTCCCCCAGCTCAGGCAGCAGCTGATCAGGCTCTCCCAGCTCAGGAAGTAGCTGATCAGGCTCCCCCAGCTCAGGCAGCAGCTGATCAGGCTCCCCCAGCTCAGGCAGCAGCTGATCAGGCTCCCCCAGCTCAGGCAGCAGCTGCTCAGGCTCCCCCAGCTCAGGCAGCAGCTGATCAGGCTCCCCCAGCTCAGGAAGCAGCTGATCAGGCTCCCCCAGCTCAGGCAGCAGCTGATCAGGCTCCCCCAGCTCAGGCAGCAGCTGATCAGGCTCCCCCAGCTCAGGAAGCAGCTGATCAGGCTCCCCCAGCTCAGGAAGCAGCTGATCAGGCTCCCCCAGCTCAGGCAGCAGCTGATCAGGCTCCCCCAGCTCAGGCAGCAGCTGATCAGGCTCCCCCAGCTCAGGAAGCAGCTGTTCAGGCTCCCCCAGCTCAGGCAGCAGCTGATCAGGCTCCCCCAGCTCAGGCAGCAGCTGATCAGGCTCCCCCAGCTCAGGAAGCAGCTGTTCAGGCTCCCCCAGCTCAGGCAGCAGCTGATCAGGCTCCCCCAGCTCAGGCAGCAGCTGCTCAGGCTCCCCCAGCTCAGGCAGCAGCTGATCAGGCTCCCCCAGCTCAGGCAGCAGCTGATCAGGCTCCCCCAGCTCAGGCAGCAGCTGATCAGGCTCCCCCAGCTCAGGCAGCAGCTGTTCAGGCTCCCCCAGCTCAGGAAGCAGCTGTTCAGGCTCCCCCAGCTCAGGAAGCAGCTGATCAGGCTCCCCCAGCTCAGGCAGCAGCTGATCAGGCTCCCCCAGCTCAGGAAGCAGCTGATCAGGCTCCCCCAGCTCAGGAAGCAGCTGATCAGGCTCCCCAGCTCAGGAAGCAGCTGCTCAGGCTCCCCCAGCTCAGGAAGCAGCTGCTCAGGCTCCCCCAGCTCAGGAAGCAGCTGATCAGGCTCCCCCAGCTCAGGAAGCAGCTGCTCAGGCTCCCCCAGCTCAGGAAGCAGCTGATCAGGCTCCCCCAGCTCAGGAAGCAGCTGATCAGGCTCCCCCAGCTCAGGAAGCAGCTGCTCAGGCTCCCCCAGCTCAGGCAGCAGCTGATCAGGCTCCCCCAGCTCAGGAAGCAGCTGCTCAGACTCCCTCAGCTCAGGAAGCAGCTGATCAGGCTCCCCCAGCTCAGGCAGCAGCTGATCAGGCTCCCCCAGCTCAGGAAGCAGCTGTTCAGGCTCCCCCAGCTCAGGAAGCAGCTGTTCAGGCTCCCCCAGCTCAGGCAGCAGCTGATCAGGCTCCCCCAGCTCAGGCAGCAGCTGTTCAGGCTCCCCCAGCTCAGGAAGAAGCTGATCAGGCTCCCCCAGCTCAGGAAGCAGCTGATCAGGCTCCCCCAGCTCAGGAAGCAGCTGATCAGGCTCCCCCAGCTCAGGAAGCAGCTGAGCAGGCTCCCCCAGCTCAGGAAGCAGCTGATCAGGCTCCCCCAGCTCAGGAAGCAGCTGTTCAGGCTCCCCCAGCTCAGGAAGCAGCTGCTCAGGCTCCCCAGCTCAGGAAGCAGCTGCTCAGGCTCCCCCAGCTCAGGAAGCAGCTGATCAGGCTCCCCCAGCTCAGGAAGCAGCTGCTCAGGCTCCCCCAGCTCAGGAAGCAGCTGATCAGGCTCCCCCAGCTCAGGAAGCAGCTGCTCAGGCTCCCCCAGCTCAGGAAGCAGCTGATCAGGCTCCCCCAGCTCAGGAAGCAGCTGATCAGGCTCCCCCAGCTCAGGCAGCAGCTGCTCAGGCTCCCCCAGCTCAGGCAGCAGCTGATCAGGCTCCCCCAGCTCAGGAAGCAGCTGATCAGGCTCCCCCAGCTCAGGCAGCAGCTGCTCAGGCTCCCCCAGCTCAGGCAGCAGCTGATCAGGCTCCCCCAGCTCAGGAAGCAGCTGATCAGGCTCCCCCAGCTCAGGCAGCAGCTGCTCAGGCTCCCCCAGCTCAGGCAGCAGCTGCTCAGGCTCCCCCAGCTCAGGAAGCAGCTGTTCAGGCTCCCCCAGCTCAGGAAGCAGCTGCTCAGGCTCCCCCAGCTCAGGCAGCAGCTGTTCAGGCTCCCCCAGCTCAGGCAGCAGCTGATCAGGCTCCCCCAGCTCAGGAAGCAGCTGATCAGGCTCCCCCAGCTCAGGAAGCAGCTGATCAGGCTCCCCCAGCTCAGGAAGCAGCTGTTCAGGCTCCCCCAGCTCAGGAAGCAGCTGCTCAGGCTCCCCCAGCTCAGGCAGCAGCTGATCAGGCTCCCCCAGCTCAGGCAGCAGCTGATCAGGCTCCCCCAGCTCAGGCAGCAGCCGTTCAGGCTCCCCCAGCTCAGGCAGCAGCTGTTCAGGCTCCCCCAGCTCAGGAAGCAGCTGTTCAGGCTCCCCCAGCTCAGGCAGCAGCTGATCAGGCTCCCCCAGCTCAGGCAGCAGCTGTTCAGGCTCCCCCAGCTCAGGAAGCAGCTGATCAGGCTCCCCCAGCTCAGGAAGCAGCTGTTCAGGCTCCCCCAGCTCAGGCAGCAGCCGTTCAGGCTCCCCCAGCTCAGGAAGCAGCTGATCAGGCTCCCCCAGCTCAGGAAGCAGCTGATCAGGCTCCCCCAGCTCAGGCAGCAGCTGTTCAGGCTCCCCCAGCTCAGGAAGCAGCTGATCAGGCTCCCCCAGCTCAGGAAGCAGCTGTTCAGGCTCCCCCAGCTCAGGCAGCAGCTGATCAGGCTCCCCCAGCTCAGGCAGCAGCTGTTCAGGCTCCCCCAGCTCAGGCAGCAGCTGTTCAGGCTCCCCCAGCTCAGGAAGCAGCTGATCAGGCTCCCCCAGCTCAGGCAGCAGCTGATCAGGCTCCCCAGCTCAGGAAGCAGCTGTTCAGGCTCCCCTAGCTCAGGAAGCAGCTGTTCAGGCTCCCCCAGCTCAGGCAGCAGCTGATCAGGCTCCCCCAGCTCAGGCAGCAGCTGTTCAGGCTCCCCCAGCTCAGGCAGCAGCTGATCAGGCTCCCCCAGCTCAGGCAGCAGCTGTTCAGGCTCCCCCAGCTCAGGCAGCAGCTGATCAGGCTCCCCCAGCTCAGGCAGCAGCTGCTCAGGCTCCCCCAGCTCAGGAAGCAGCTGTTCAGGCTCCCCCAGCTCAGGAAGCAGCTGCTCAGGCTCCCCCAGCTCAGGAAGCAGCTGATCAGGCTCCCCCAGCTCAGGCAGCAGCTGCTCAGGCTCCCCCAGCTCAGGCAGCAGCTGCTCAGGCTCCCCCAGCTCAGGAAGCAGCTGATCAGGCTCCCCCAGCTCAGGCAGCAGCTGCTCAGGCTCCCCCAGCTCAGGCAGCAGCTGATCAGGCTCCCCCAGCTCAGGAAGCAGCTGATCAGGCTCCCCCAGCTCAGGCAGCAGCTGTTCAGGCTCCCCCAGCTCAGGAAGCAGCTGTTCAGGCTCCCCCAGCTCAGGCAGCAGCTGATCAGGCCCCCCCAGCTCAGGCAGCAGCTGTTCAGGCTCCCCCAGCTCAGGAAGCAGCTGTTCAGGCTCCCCCAGCTCAGGCAGCAGCTGATCAGGCTCCCCCAGCTCAGGAAGCAGCTGATCAGGCTCCCCCAGCTCAGGCA
Organism: Chirona hameri; assembly: GCA_036785665.1. Taxonomy (NCBI): domain Eukaryota; kingdom Metazoa; phylum Arthropoda; class Thecostraca; order Balanomorpha; family Balanidae; genus Chirona; species Chirona hameri. Next base: position 12,114 of record JAXIVJ010012847.1, on the reverse strand, counting down.
GCAGCTGATCAGGCTCCCCCAGCTCAGGCAGCAGCTGTTCAGGCTCCCCCAGCTCAGGAAGCAGCTGCTCAGGCTCCCCCAGCTCAGGCAGCAGCTGCTCAGGCTCCCCCAGCTCAGGCAGCAGCTGCTCAGGCTCCCCCAGCTCAGGCAGCAGCTGCTCAGGCTCCCCCAGCTCAGGCAGCAGCTGCTCAGGCTCCCCCAGCTCAGGCAGCAGCTGATCAGGCTCCCCCAGCTCAGGAAGCAGCTGATCAGGCTCCCCCAGCTCAGGCAGCAGCTGATCAGGCTCTCCCAGCTCAGGCAGCAGCTGTTCAGGCTCCCCCAGCTCAGGAAGCAGCTGATCAGGCTCCCCCAGCTCAGGCAGCAGCTGATCAGGCTCTCCCAGCTCAGGAAGCAGCTGATCAGGCTCCCCCAGCTCAGGCAGCTGATCAGGCTCTCCCAGCTCAGGAAGTAGCTGATCAGGCTCCCCCAGCTCAGGCAGCAGCTGATCAGGCTCCCCCAGCTCAGGCAGCAGCTGATCAGGCTCCCCCAGCTCAGGCAGCAGCTGCTCAGGCTCCCCCAGCTCAGGCAGCAGCTGATCAGGCTCCCCCAGCTCAGGAAGCAGCTGATCAGGCTCCCCCAGCTCAGGCAGCAGCTGATCAGGCTCCCCCAGCTCAGGCAGCAGCTGATCAGGCTCCCCCAGCTCAGGAAGCAGCTGATCAGGCTCCCCCAGCTCAGGAAGCAGCTGATCAGGCTCCCCCAGCTCAGGCAGCAGCTGATCAGGCTCCCCCAGCTCAGGCAGCAGCTGATCAGGCTCCCCCAGCTCAGGAAGCAGCTGTTCAGGCTCCCCCAGCTCAGGCAGCAGCTGATCAGGCTCCCCCAGCTCAGGCAGCAGCTGCTCAGGCTCCCCCAGCTCAGGCAGCAGCTGATCAGGCTCCCCCAGCTCAGGCAGCAGCTGATCAGGCTCCCCCAGCTCAGGCAGCAGCTGATCAGGCTCCCCCAGCTCAGGCAGCAGCTGTTCAGGCTCCCCCAGCTCAGGAAGCAGCTGTTCAGGCTCCCCCAGCTCAGGAAGCAGCTGATCAGGCTCCCCCAGCTTAGGCAGCAGCTGATCAGGCTCCCCCAGCTCAGGAAGCAGCTGATCAGGCTCCCCCAGCTCAGGCAGCAGCTGCTCAGGCTCCCCCAGCTCAGGAAGCAGCTGATCAGACTCCCCCAGCTCAGGAAGCAGCTGTTCAGGCTCCCCCAGCTCAGGCAGCAGCTGATCAGGCTCCCCCAGCTAGGCAGCAGCTGTTCAGGCTCCCCCAGCTCAGGAAGCAGCTGTTCAGGCTCCCCCAGCTCAGGAAGCAGCTGTTCAGGCTCCCCCAGCTCAGGCAGCAGCTGCTCAGGCTCCCCCAGCTCAGGCAGCAGCTGATCAGGCTCCCCCAGCTCAGGCAGCAGCTGTTCAGGCTCCCCCAGCTCAGGAAGCAGCTGTTCAGGCTCCCCCAGCTCAGGCAGCAGCTGCTCAGGCTCCCCCAGCTCAGGAAGCAGCTGATCAGGCTCCCCCAGCTCAGGAAGCAGCTGATCAGGCTCCCCCAGCTCAGGAAGCAGCTGATCAGGCTCCCCCAGCTCAGGAAGCAGCTGATCAGGCTCCCCCAGCTCAGGAAGCAGCTGATCAGGCTCCCCCAGCTCAGGAAGCAGCTGTTCAGGCTCCCCCAGCTCAGGAAGCAGCTGATCAGGCTCCCCCAGCTCAGGAAGCAGCTGTTCAGGCTCCCCCAGCTCAGGCAGCAGCTGATCAGGCTCCCCCAGCTCAGGAAGCAGCTGATCAGGCTCCCCCAGCTCAGGAAGCAGCTGATCAGGCTCCCCAGCTCAGGAAGCAGCTGCTCAGGCTCCCCCAGCTCAGGAAGCAGCTGCTCAGGCTCCCCCAGCTCAGGAAGCAGCTGATCAGGCTCCCCCAGCTCAGGAAGCAGCTGCTCAGGCTCCCCCAGCTCAGGAAGCAGCTGATCAGGCTCCCCCAGCTCAGGAAGCAGCTGATCAGGCTCCCCCAGCTCAGGAAGCAGCTGCTCAGGCTCCCCCAGCTCAGGCAGCAGCTGATCAGGCTCCCCCAGCTCAGGAAGCAGCTGCTCAGACTCCCCCAGCTCAGGAAGCAGCTGATCAGGCTCCCCCAGCTCAGGCAGCAGCTGATCAGGCTCCCCCAGCTCAGGAAGCAGCTGCTCAGGCTCCCCCAGCTCAGGAAGCAGCTGCTCAGGCTCCCCCAGCTCAGGCAGCAGCTGATCAGGCTCCCCCAGCTCAGGAAGCAGCTGCTCAGGCTCCCCCAGCTCAGGCAGCAGCTGCTCAGGCTCCCCCAGCTCAGGAAGCAGCTGATCAGGCTCCCCCAGCTCAGGCAGCAGCTGCTCAGGCTCCCCCAGCTCAGGCAGCAGCTGATCAGGCTCCCCCAGCTCAGGCAGCAGCTGATCAGGCTCCCCCAGCTCAGGCAGCAGCTGCTCAGGCTCCCCCAGCTCAGGCAGCAGCTGCTCAGGCTCCCCCAGCTCAGGCAGCAGCTGCTCAGGCTCCCCCAGCTCAGGCAGCAGCTGATCAGGCTCCCCCAGCTCAGGCAGCAGCCGTTCAGGCTCCCCCAGCTCAGGAAGCAGCTGATCAGGCTCCCCCAGCTCAGGCAGCAGCCGTTCAGGCTCCCCCAGCTCAGGAAGCAGCTGATCAGGCTCCCCCAGCTCAGGCAGCAGCTGCTCAGGCTCCCCCAGCTCAGGAAGCAGCTGCTCAGGCTCCCCCAGCTCAGGAAGCAGCTGATCAGGCTCCCCCAGCTCAGGAAGCAGCTGATCAGGCTCCCCCAGCTCAGGCAGCAGCTGCTCAGGCTCCCCCAGCTCAGGCAGCAGCTGCTCAGGCTCCCCCAGCTCAGGCAGCAGCTGCTCAGGCTCCCCCAGCTCAGGCAGCAGCTGTTCAGACTCCCCCAGCTCAGGCAGCAGCTGCTCAGGCTCCCCCAGCTCAGGCAGCAGCTGTTCAGGCTCCCCCAGCTCAGGCAGAAGCTGCTCAGGCTCCCCCAGCTCAGGCAGTGGTATGCTAATTACTGACATTGCTTATTGTTTTTTTTCCAGTTTGCTCCACACTTAAGGGCTATTTTATTTCCATTCTATAGCTCAACGTTCCACATTTTCATCTCTCACACGCACACACACCCATATCAATACCATTGCACAAACATATTCATCTCTCACACGCACGCGCACACACACCAATACCATTGCACAGCTAGCAGTCCCAGCGGCATCATCTGTCTTAATGGCGGTGAAAACAGCGGCAAACGTCATTAGGTTGGAACAGCTGCCCACTTTTCCTCGAACTCTGCAACCCTGTCGTTACGTTTAGCAATTATTTGCTCCGTCTTTTTATCTATATCTAAGCGTGCGATTAATTTAGCAAGGCTTAAGCTATTGTTTTCATTAATAATGTTTTTCCCTATTGCAATAACGTGATTTACAAGCGTGCCTCCATCCATACCCAATATTACCATCTTTCTGCTGAGAGAGATTCTACCTACTCCGCCCAATCTGCTCAGCCATTCACTAATTTCGTTCCAAAAACGCCGAACGTAATCGCACCCCCAAAATGTATGATCTATAGTATCCCTAACACTGTTACATCTTGGGCATCTATCATGTTCGGCTATGCCTATGTGGAATAACAAGCTATTGGTTGCACCGATTTTTTGTCATAATCTTATAATTAAGCATCTGAAGTCGAACTGATGTGGTACTTTTATATATTGGTTCATACGTGCACAAACATTCCAATCCACTTCTCCAAATTATATTTCCCAATGGCGTTCCCATGAATTGTGACTTTGTTGGTATTTGCCACTGATTAACCGATGGTAAAACTTTGTTGCCCCGCGTCTGCTTTCAAGAACACAACTTACATAAGGATGGATGATTGGTTTCACAATACTCATCCACTGCCCAATCTTTTCATCTTCAGTGGCGGACTCCAGAACCATGTGACATTGCATCATCTACTGATATTTGTTGTACCTATTGTTACAAGGATGCAAGAATAAGAATCCAAGAATATGTTTGGAATTGGATGCAAGAATATGTTTCCACATACAATGATGACAGCGCTTGCCACTAGCGGATACAGGGGGCAATGTTGGCCATAGGCACCGAAACCGCCCGAAATCGGCACAAAATTGACACATTTTCTGATATAGAAGACAATCTAAGCAACTTTTACTAAGGGAAATTTGTTTTAAATCAGCTATCAATGCATAAGCAAGCGAAATCCGATGAGTTTTTTTAAAATTATGTGATCATTTTTGTAATTTGCCCCCAAACCACCTGTGCCCCCCCCCCCCCCCCCCAACCACCGTTCTGGATACGCAAATGCCACTTGCTGCTTTCCTGGGTGATGCAAATTGGTTTTGGACAATTGATGTTTTGCCTATTTGATGTAATGGAATCAAGGCATCATTAAATATTCCACAAATAATATAGAAAACACCATTATCATATTTTGTTCTGGACAAATGAGAGCAATGCTAGCATTACCTTCTAGGATCTTGGATCCATAGGACCTGGATGCCTAGGATCTTGACACGTCTGGACCAGTGAGATGTACAGGGACGTGCAGTTGCTATGGTACACACTAAGATCTGGCTTACCTCCTCCTCTGGCATATGATTTTCTGCGAATTAAGAAACAACAATAAATGCATTTAAACTGCATTACTGAGAGCTTCAAAATGATATATTGATGCATTGGCTCACCATATCTATTGGCTGATTTGAAGAAAAAAATACATTTTTAGCTCTTTGCGGAGGAAAATGGATTTTTGCTAGTTGGCGATGAACGAGCGAACGCAAAGCAAATGTATGGTGAATTTCAACTCGATCAGGGAAGTAGTTTCTGAGATACGTGGTATGCACACGTGCGCACGTGCAGAAGCACCCCATCCCTGACGTATGGGAAAGTGGCGGCTGAGAGATCCCTAACCACACCAAATTTGAACACAAGCGGCTCAGCAGTTGCCCCCACCCAATCAAAATTGTGTGACGACGTCCCTGATCCAACAACCCCCGATCTCCCGCACTCTGCCGCTAACATAGGCGTACACAAGAGGGGGACGAGGCAACACCACCCCCCCCCCCCCTTGAAGGTCTGTACGTGCCCCCTTTGGTCGAAAAAAATGAATAATTTTGTATTTATTTTTTCAAGAGAAAAATGGTGAAAATATGCCCTTTTTGAAGTATAGTGGGCCAAATCCGGTGAGTTTTTTGGTGGGGGTACTTTATGCCCCCCTGATAAAAAATTGCCTCCTCCTGGAGTTACTCCTGGGTACGCTACTGGCCGCTAATGAGCAATTGTTCAAAGGATATTGAAATTCAAGATGTGCCGGAAATAATTTAAAGATACTTATTTTGGCTGGGAAATACTAAAACTTAGGAATATCATGACATTTGCATTGAATTTGCATACATTTATCACCAGGTAAGCATATTGTATTTTAATTGAATACCTATCCAGCGAAAAATGACATGGAAATACTTAAATCAGGGTGGGCAACATTTCTTGACTGGGGGGGGGGGGGCAAAACGGCTCACTGGGGGGGGGGGGGGGAGGGCCCCCAGTTAACATGTTAAAATAGGCCCTGCGTTAAAACGACGTGAGCTTAGGATAAAAGTCTGAAAATGTTGAGCCACCGCCCGACCGTAAACGCTGCCCAGGTTTGTGCCAGGATGTGTGTGTGTGTGTATGTGTGTTGGGGTTTGCCGTATGTCGCGATGCAAAGCTTGTGTAATGTTGTGGAACAGCGAGATTCTCTGCACTGAGAGGAAAAATGTATCTGCTCTTCAAAACGTAATGCAGGACTCACCCTAAAATCACCTTACCATCCTGGGCATGTGCCTTCTTATCTGCCCAGAACTCTCCCAAAAAACAAGAAATAATCGTTCTCCAACGACTTCTTAAGAGTTCTCCTAATGTAAATTGTGAAGCAAGAGTATTTGTATTTTTAGAGTTATGTGGTAGCATCATGACAATTGGCTAGAGTTTTGCCTGGATCAAGATCCGGATCCTCTTACAATTCTTCGCTAGCGTTTATAAAACTCCTGTTAGACTCTTCCTTACCTCAAAGATTCACAGAAAACTCCGAAAAAAACTTCTTTTTTTGTATTTGAAAATTTCGAAATTTCACTTTTTCAACATTTCCGAATTTCCAAAAGATACTTACAAAAGATATTTACACGCTGCATCTTTTGGCTATCTCAGATTGTAAAAATCGTAAGAAACAAAAAGGTTACGTTAGTTACAAATTTGTCCCCCCTCCCAAAAAAATGGCGACTGTAGCGCCACCTATGAATATTTGTTATAAAACCGAGATATATATATATATATATATATATATATATATATATATATATATATATATATATATATATATATATATATATATATATATATATATATATATATATATATATATATATATATATATATATATATATATATATATATATATATATATATATATATATATATATATATATATATATATATATATATATATATATATATATATATTCCTTGTGGGATTGGAAATCCCACAAGGAGTCCAACTCTTTTTACGGATTGCAAATTGGTTAAGTACTTTACAGATTTGACTGACATGCAGGTTACAATTTGAGTTGATACTTGGGTAGACTTTCTGTTGACACCAAGTATCATATACCCTGTAATATTTTTTTGGCTAAGGCCGTTATTTTAAAAAGCGAGTATGTTGCCCCGCGGAAATTCGGTTGGGGTAGGTTGGATAGATCAAGATCCAGCCAGAAATTCAGCCGTGTAGGTAAAAAAAACTATTTTTAGAGCAAAAAAAACACGAAAACAGCGTTTTTCGCAAAAGCGCCAAACGCTAACCGAATTTTACCCAACTTTCCGGTGATTTAAATTGAAAATAAAACCAGTTTCGGGAAGATAATTGTTTTAACTATCTGTTTATGGGTCTGAAAACCCCCTAACTGACAAATTGACCCCAAAAAATGCCCGGCCACTTGCAGCTTCATGAAGCTGTAAGTGGCGAAAAGCTGCAGATGGCTTGTTAGCTTCAGTGGTCATAACCTTGCACGTGGCACGCGTTTCACTCTGAACGACATTTAATGCGCCCGGACAATCTGATCTCTATCGGAGCGTGTTTATCGCATGCCGATGCGACCCTCGGTTACCGAGCTATCGGCCCGGGATCCACGCTGAGTTCGCCCGTTTTACGCGATTTCTGAATTTTTCGTTTCCCATGTTAAACGAATGGCAGTGGTTTGGCGCGTGCTGCAGCCGACCCCGTTGTCAGATCGACGCCAAATTTTAATACGATGGTGCCACCCTACCCGCGTATTAATTTTTGCGCACCTAGCTGCAACCGTTATCGATTTATTAGCCCATTTATGGATGACACGCGTACGCACGCACGCACGCACGCACGCACGCACGTACGGATATGTTGTAATTATTAATAAGAAACGAACGTTCTGATTTTAATCAGAAGATTGGCATGATCAATAACATGGCAATATTTGTTTGTATATAAAATAATGGACGAAATTACAGAATCGAGCTTTCGTGTTTACAACATCTTTAAAAGATCTTGAAGATATTGTAAGAACGAAAGCTAGATTCCGCTAGATATTTCGGCCACTGTTTATATATTTACGCAAAAAAATATTGTCATGTTATTGATCATCCCAATCTTTATTAAATATATGCAATACCCGGGGCCATTCCTATAAAACAAAATCGAACCATGGCTGCAAATGAAAAATCCAGCAACGAAAAGCAGCCGGCTGCATTTTGCATTATTATAACAAAGAGAAGCGACTGCAAATATGCATATTTTTCTCCACTCGGCTGCAAATCTGACGGCAAAACAATAGCCAGCCAGGTATGATATCATACTTACCAGTTTTCTCATTTAATCAACAGAGCTGCTACAACTTCTATTTGTAGCATAGGATTTCATTTCAAAATAATGTTTAAAGGGAAATAATGACCTTTTCCCACAAAAATGGAGTTAGCACTTGAAATCGCCAGACGAGACCAAAATATATTGTAAATTCATCACATTTTGCATGAAAACTTTCCTACCGAAAGATATTTCAAGTTATAGTTTATAAGCGTTCCACATTTTTAACCGTTACCGTTACCTGCAAGTACTTTTGGTCCTCATCAAACTGCGGGCTTTTCCCGTATTGCTTTTTTACGCAATGGAGTGGACAATATATTGTGCGTTCTGCTTGTTATGATTATATGCCTGGCGATCCTCTAAAACTAACAGCGATGGGAAAAAGTGGCAATAAAATCGGAAGCTCATCGATGCACATCAACGGCGGCATAGTTAGTGGTTGCGACCCTCAATTTGTGAAAATTGCTTCATTTGTTTTCAACAATAGGAGTTTAGTATAATTTGTATTTGGCTGTATATAACACTATGCTTTATATTATCATGACAAATAATAATTTTTCCCAAAAAAACTAACAAACAATAACACAAAACTGGCAATTAAATCGGAAGCTCATCGATGCACATCGACGGCGACCTATTTAGCGTCGGCGATTTGTTTACAAAGTCATTGTCATGCTTCTCGGCGCACTTAACCATGTGTGGCGAGTTGTTCCTGATTATATGCTAAGAAGCGCCAAAGGCTATCACCCCATATTCTTGTTTAGTATACCCAAGTCCCGTAGCAAGCTTCGTTAATGACGTCACTGGTGTCATTCTTGTGTAACATTGCAAAATATATCTGATTTCGAGTTGAAAGCTAATTAAAGACTTATTCAAAGTATTTTTTTAAGTTTGAATTTTCTTGTTAATCATTGTTAAAGGTATTTTATCACTGTATTTCATAGTAGTTGACACTTCAGAAACTTATGACGTAATAATATTGTATCCAATATGCATTTCCCTCGCCTTTTGCTACTGTGGCGCAGTGCCGAGTGCTTTGCGAATACTTGCTTGCCTGGGGTTCAGATAATTCCGCCCTTATTTCATTCGAGTTGGCATAGTTTGCATGTTGGTGTTATTCATGACTTATACTGATAGTCAGTCATGCATCACGGATGCTTCACGGATTGCTTCACGGATCAGTTTGATCGGAAACGTCACAGAGCCTCAAAAAAAAACCGCACTCGATGTAAACAATGGTAGGGAAGGACGAATTTGTCAATGACCATGAAGTACACAAGGTACTTGTTTGCTATTTTTTCCAAACTTAGAACTTTGAATTTGGGAATCATTTTATTTAATTCTTAAATTTGAATAAAATAATTTTAAAACCACAACGGTAGTCTAAGAAATTGTTGCTAACAACATCAAAAGTCGTTATTTCCCTTTAATAAAACTGGCATGTAATACAAATACAGGTACTTATCTGTTTCACCACTGGAATAGCACAATTGTAGATCGAGCCTGAGAACACCTGAGAACCTCATCAAGGCCTCGGGGAAGATTCATAGCACATTCAAGACGCTTTTAACGTATGATGAATAAGTTAGATGGTGGTATTGTGGCCACTGGAGAAGATAGAGTGCCGGGGACACAGCAGGCGGCTTACAATTTCACGAGACGCCTGTCTGGTAGAGGTAGAGTTACATGGGTATGAAATCAAATCGAAAAGAGAGCTTTTAAGCTCCTTGACTTAGTGTATTGGTTTCAATACAAACCTGTAGCATTTATGATTTCCCTCCAAGAATTCGCCGCCAAGTATCGTCTGCAGCTGCTTCAGAACACCACAATTACCACCGCCGCCGGCGCCGGACCGCACTGCGCACAAGACGCGCAATGCGCATGCAACGCGTCTTGTTGTATCTATTTCCGGGTTCCGGGTCGGCGATATTTGCGCTCCACATTCTCTGTTTACTCTAGGTGCGACCGTCCGCAATGAGGGGCCGTACTCGGGCGTAGTGTACTCGCCCCCGCCCACCCCTGCACCCTCCACCCGGTCACACCGACCCCAAAACGACCCGCTGGCCACCCGCTGGCCACCCGCTGTCAAGCTGCCACGCAGTACGGAAGCCTCCCGCGTTTTTCCTTCGGTCGAGTGTCAGCGAATTACGGCGAAGGCAGAGACAAAAAGATGTGCAATTTCCGTGGGACACGTCAGAACTGTGCTATGTATGCCACGTGCGTAAGCTAGCATGGGCGTTGTCAGTACAGATATATTTTAAATTGTTCGTGGTATATTGCAGCCGTAAGCTCATTTAGTGTCGCTCCACGATACTTCACGATACTTCACGATACTTCACGATACTTCACGATACTTCACGATACTTCACGATACACCTGGCAACATTGAGCAATCTATATCCAGTAGCTCCTTACGTAAGGTATATTACATCCTGTTCAGTGGGCCGGTTAGAATTAAACTACGCTACCACATGAAATAAATTAAGCTTCCACATAATCTACGAATACAATACCAAATACAGACAGACTTCCGATGTGCCAGGCGGCTGTTTAACATTATACCCAGTACCGCTTTCCTAATTGCTATCACCGTGATGTTTATATCTCTGCTCCCGCCCTGCAGTGCCCCCCCCCCCTCCTCCTCCCCGCAGACACCGTGACCTCTGGACCGTTTCTGCGTGCCAGATGGACCGCAGCTGACGGAAATGCGTGTCTAGTTCCGGTGCCCGCGACCCTGGGGGTGCTGACCTCACTCCTGCTATACCAGACACGTCTGCCGTCTGCAGTCTGTATCAAATATGCAGCGACTTGGGTCTGCGAGGAGCTGCGAGGAACACGTGGTCAGACCCGTGCCCGTGCGCAGCCCGTGCCAGGCGCGAGCACGGGACCGGTCACCGGGCGGGATATGATGTGGCGTAGTGTATGAAACGTGAAGTGTGGTGCTGTTAGTCCCTCGGGGTCGCCACCGCTCCCATGACCCACATTGACGTGCCCCCCCCCCCCCCCCTCTCGGTGCCGGCGGGAGGGAGGGGGTCGAGGGTAGCCGCTGTCATTGTGTGCCAGTTTCGCGCCTCTGCGGCCTTGCAGGGTAGGTCATGGTCATGGTGGAAGGTATGTGCATAGACGATCCCGGGCGGGGCGGGGGCGAGGGCGTGGCGACGGTGCACAGTGGGCGATAACGGCCCGCTAGCGCGACATTGGGTGAACAATACAATTTCAAAAATGACGATTTTATACGGCTCATTTTCAAGAAAAATGTCCATAGCATGAGAGTATAACACCGAATCGCCAATAATTTGTTTTATTTGTATGCACCATGTCTTCAAACACACACTATTGTTCAGCCGCCGATATTGCTATGGCGCGCCTCATTCTCATCGCATGGATATATGCTAATGTGAGATGCGAAGAACGTTTCGTAGAGGCTTTGTGGTATTTTTTCTTGAAAAAATCAGGATACAAATCATCAGCAGCCCGAAATACCAATATATGACCTTTTCATGTGAATTATAAATTGTATATTCTAACATTAAGTGACGTATGTTATTTGAAGTGGCTGACCAACAGAATCAAAACTTGAGTGAATCCTACAATTTTCATTCCACGGTTCTCCGCTTTGATGACACATTGTTCTGCCTCGTTACAGTTTATACTTTGTGCCTATTAAAAGAAACCTTTCGCATGTTTGCGCTTTTTTATTTTGGAGCTTATTTAATAGTGTACATCACTATTAACTCTGCGCCATTGCACTGCCCGGATCTCTGCTGTCCCTAGTTAACTGACCGTACAAAGGCCATTTTCTAAAGATAAAAGTATGAAGATAGCAAATGACAAGGGCTACACAATGGCTATCTCGGATTTTCGGCATTTGTTGTTTTTTTTTTACCCCAAAAAAACAAATATTTTTTTAAAAAAGATGCCCTCAAAATCAAACTTTTAAACATTTTCCAAAAGCCGGCATATGTGTTGGAGAACCACATATGGCCAATACCCAAACCAAATTTCAAAGCAATATCTTTGTTTTTGACTGACTTATGGCTCCCTAAGTAAGAGTAACTGATGACGTCATATTTGTTACTGCGTTTTTTGCTTTTATTGACCTGATACAGACAAACAAATGCCGGCACTGTATTTCTGAGACAAAACTGGTCTAGAAAGATGCCTTTTGTATTTAAATTTACAAATTTCAAATTTTGACCTTATGTGACCTGACCTTGATCTGAG
>JAXIVJ010012846.1:2500-39010 GCA_036785665.1 Chirona hameri | reverse complement strand
TCACTGGCCGTCAGCTAGCGCCTCTGACAGCGGACGGCAAACTAATATTGGCCACCGGCGTCGCCTGGCGAGTCCCGGTGAGTCTAGGGTAATACAACAAAGGGTAGAACAGTAAGGAATGTAACGCCCAAATGATTTAGACAAGATACAATTTGTATCGTAATTGTGTTGTCTATTATAAATTAAAGGTATTGTTTGTTATCAATAACTTGTAATTCCATAGATTATATATGTATTTATTTAATTAAACTCCAGCAAATATACGAAGTAGTAGTCGAAGTAGTGTATATTTCAGTACCTGTAGTAGCATTTGGAAGCGGTTAGCGGTCGTTCCAACATTTAACCTCCAAGCCCATTTAACCCTTTTACGCTAGGAATATCGAAAAATATAAAATAGAAACGTTGTAGCTAAGGCTTGTATCTATTTGTTCCAGAAGTCGGATTACAAAATATGTACCAGAGGTTATGAGCCAGCTTTGTCTGAAAATAATCGATTTAACATGGGAACCCAATGGTGTAGTAGGTTGTTAACGCCCAAACACCCGAGTGCTGCCAACTGTTACTGGTGGGGCTGGGCGAGTCCGCGTCTTAGCGTCAGGAATTATGCATGTTTGTCTTCATCATAAGTTATCTATTAGCTAGAAGCAAAATATTTTAGGTGGATAGTGGTCAGTAAGGACGGCGCTATCCGGGTGTATATTGCTTATTGTGAAAACTCGTCTTCGTGTTATCATTTACGGTGTTGGGAAGAATAGCATGGTCAAAAACATATTGCAAAAATATTGCAACGCCTGTCAGCCTGCCTAAATATTACTCAAACAAGTTTTGTGTTACAGATATAATTTAAAGAGGGTACCTTCGCTTGCGGTGGTAAGTAGTGAAGTCTCATTGTGCTATGTCCAACAGTTTCTGCGCAGCGATTTAAAGGGAAAAGTTCACCTTTAACATGGGGTTTTGGACTGAGATAGATTTGTAGAGCAGATCTAAAGATGGTTGTGGTGAAATAATTACCTACGTTAAGTAATTTCGACACAGGACTAGTGGGCCCGGTTTCATGTCTGCTGTTCCGAGCCACGATCGGACATGAACTCTCGCTGCCGGAGGCAGGTACACTCTCTGGCACGTAGTCTCTGATCACGACGCCCAGTTAATATCCGCTCAGCCGCCCCGGGCGGCGCGGCGGCCCCTTGTCAGACTGTACTTGGCGTCAGGCGGAGCCAGAACGCCAGCTGCCGTCGTACGATTTCTCGTGAAATGCAAAGAGAAACTTACTTCTTTCTCCACATATATCCATCAGTTGTCTAAACGAAAGTCATATTCGTAGTTTTGAGCTCAAGATGCACCGTATGGTTGAATTTCACAACTTCAAGGTGACCTATTCCCTTTAAATACTGAAAATGCCGCCTTTTTATATAAGTTGTCATAACTTTCGACTTGAACTAAGCTTTGCTCTGAACGACATGTGACACGCCAGGCCAATGTACTCTCGATCGGATCGTGTTTATTGCATGTCTCTGCGACCCTCGGATCCCGAGTTATCGGCCCGGGATCGACGCGCGTTTGGCCGTTTTCGTCGATTGGTGAATTTGGCCGTTTCCTATGTTACACCAATGACACAGTAGTCGCCGACACAGCGGCCGACACGTATGTCGGATCTTGTTTAAATTGTGATACGATGGTGCGTTTCTGCCACCGGACCTGCGTGGCAAATTTCACGCACCTAGCTCCAACTGTTGTCTCTTATAATTATTAATTAAGATAAGATAAGATAAGATAAGATAAGACTTCTTTTTATATTGTCAAAAATGACCTAATATCGCGCCGATTCGGACAGAAGGCCGTTAATTATTATTGTTCATCAAAACTATATGCATACTCTCTGAGTCAGAGTTCTGACGTCACGCGAATTAAAAACAAATGGTTCAGCCAATCAGATTCGAAAGTAGTCGCGTAAGGAAGGATATACAACTCGCATTGGAGATGTGCCAACCTGCGGCCGGCGGTTCACTTGCTAGCACAGGCTGCAAGCTGATTGGCTGATGGTATAGCCTCTGCTCGGGCTAGATCCAGCACCACATTCTTTCGCCAGCACCGCATTCCTTCGCCAAAAATCAAATATATTCGGCTAGTCTTTTCAGTCAAGAAAACTTGCAGATAGGGGTTTCCCAACACGGGCTACAAAACTGCTATCTCAGTTTAAAACTAATGTTGAAGGTGTGGGTGAACGATTTCCTTTAAAGGGAATTTTTCACCTTTATATTGGTTTTGAACTGAGCCAGCCATTATCTTTGGTCGTTATTTAAATGTCGAAAATACAAAGGTCATTTTCCCAAAACAGCCGTTTTTAAGCAATTTAATTTCTTATTTGCAAAATAGGGTCTAGGCTAGTGCCGCCACTGATTGGCTGATAGCCACTTTGTAAGCCAATCCCACTTTATCAGCCAATCAGCGGCGGTCTATAGCTCAATAATGACGTCATCAGCCCAAATGAGAGAGAAAAAATGTATAACGTTAAGTGACTTTTCGAGAGAACAAATATCACCATCGTTTTCAGTAGCACTTACCTACTTCATATTTTCGACTACAACCAGCGTATATTTGACAACTTTCAGAAAGGTGAAACATTCCCTTTAATATGTTTGATAAAACCCAGGCAAACCTGATCCAGCTAGTCGTATTGTTGTTCACACGGAGTGACATTGGCCAATCATCCCGGCGGCGCCTCTTCAGTCTGCAGGTCCCTCCGACAACATATCAGTGAGATTGCCCTACGACTGCGGCACTTCGAGCACCTCGGTAAACTGACACCAAATCAGTGCCGCCTTTACGGGCTCTTCGGCACCGAACCATCTGAAATCCTCAAGGCTGCTTGGTTTTGTTTGCTGCATTATTATTTTGTTGGAAGATAAAGCCACGCAACTCGGTTGGCATATTCCGTGCCATGACTTCCCCTGCTGTTTTATTAGCTGACGCTAAGCCTGAATAGTTTAAGGTTGATATACTCATGCCGGTACTTCACGGATTGTGAACCAAAGCTACCGTTGTATCTGGTTGTATCGTACATCTCTGCAGCGCTTAACGTCCGTACATCTCCACTGCATCATCATCCACCAGTGTCAGCATAATTGCTGGCACTGGTGGATCCAGGGGGCATCAGGCTCCCCCCCCCCCCCCCCACGGGAATAGTAATTGAATAGTGCATGTGAATAAATAGCTTGTCGAAATGGGAAAGCATAGGTGACGCCACGAGGGGCACTGGCGGATCCAGAAGAAGGGGGGTCATCAGGGGCAAACGCCCCCCCCCCCCCCCCACAGGAAACGGGGGGGGGCATTCAATACAAATATGACCCCCCCCCCCCCGCGCGCGTTCCCAATTTATCGTAAAATCGTAAAAGTTGTCTTTGCAGCAATCAAAATCCAGCAATCCAGTCAAAAACCGGAAAAATTTCGCGCCGCTTCGCGGCATGACACAACTTTCGCCATGGTGTGGGGGACAGGTAGTGGGTTTTTACGCATAACGAATTCAGCATATTTTTCTCGATTTTTCTATATACTTCTCACACACATCTTAGACCGCCTTCTGTCCTAAAACTTCCTCTTAACTTCTCATAAAAAAAAAATGTGACGTCACGACACTCGTGATTTGTGACGGCACTTTTGATTTTCACTATGGTCGTGACGTCACAACTAGAAGGTATGAGCTACTATGAGCTTAATTGTTTTTAATTTTGTATCATTTTTTAGTTCATTTCCCTTTTTTTATAATAATAAACAAAATATTTGCATTAAGAAAAATTATCCTTGTTTTCATGAACCAAACAAAATGGTACCTTACAAAATTGTCCCCCCCCCCCCCCATTGCTTATACAAATTTGGAAAATGGGAAAATGAATAACATTAAGTGTCTGGCAGAGGCTCTCCTTGGCGGTAATTGCTGGCTGTGCTGTGAATCCAGGGGGCATCAGCAGCCCCCCCCCCCCCCATGGGAATCTGGGAGGGGCATTCAATAGAAGTATTCCCCGCTCGTTCTCTGCACTGAACGTGAAAAACAATAATCTTGGGAGAAAACTTCATGAAAACGGAAGTTATTTTTCTCCGGGTGATTGAATTGGAAGTTTCTATGTATCTTTGTCTTCCAATGATAGACAAAATAGCGCACCTGATGCAATTCAGGGTGACACTTACCCGCGCCACTTGGGGGGGGGGGGGCAAATCTGCCCTCCTCCCGGACTTTCTGAATAACTTGAAAACTATGGTAGATATCAACGTCAAACTTGCAGTACCTTATGCTGCATCAATTTCATCTCGTCTTCTCACCAAATTCAAATGAAATTGATGTAGTATTTTGGGAGATAATAACGTTTTAAAGACGTCATGTCATGCCATTTTTGGTGGGAAAACGATAAATGTTTGAAGAATCATAGAAAATAGGAGTTTTGAAGCAAATTGCAAAAAAACATAAAAAGAGTGACATTCTTTTCAAAATGTCTATCTCGGATTTTCGATTTTTTGTGTTTTTCCCCCCTAAAATAAAAATAAATGATTTTTTTTCGGGAAAAAACTTTTTTGTTGTGAATTTGAAGTTAATTTCTTAAGCTCGAATACCAAAATAAAGTGACCGGCCCAAATCCGCGGAGAAAAAAATGGGGGGTACTTTTTTTGCCACAAAATGATGCCCCCCCCCCCCACACACACACACACACACACACACACACACACACACACACACACACACACACACACACACACACACACACACACACACACACACACACACACACACACACACACACACACACACACACACACACACACACACACACACACACACACACACACACACACACACACACACACACACACACACACACACACACACACACACACACACACACACACACACACACACACACACACACACACACACACACACACACACACACACACACACACACACACACACACACACACACACACACACACACACACACACACACACACACACACACACACACACACACACACACACACACAACACACACACACACACACACACACACACACACACACACACACACACACACACACACACACACACACACACACACACACACACACACACACACACACACACACACACACACACACACACACACACACACACACACACACACACACACACACACACACACACACACACACACACACACACACACACACACACACACACACACACACACACACACACACACACACACACACACACACACACACACACACACACACACCACACACACACACACACACACACACACACACACACACACACACACACACACACACACACACACACACACACACACACACACACACACACACACACACACACACACACACACACACACACACACACACACACACACACACACACACACACACACACACACACACACACACACACACACACACACACACACACACACACACACACACACACACACACACACACACACACACACACACACACACACACACACACACACACACACACACACACACACACACACACACACACACACACACACACACACACACACACACACACCACACACACACACACACACACACACACACACACACACACCGCTGACGACTTAAACTCCTTCTTCGTGTCCATTGGTCCGCGCATCGCTTCTGAGATCCGCACCAAAACCACAGCCCCAAAGCTCAATATTCGCCTCCCCCGTGTCGGTGCCTGCAGCTTTAAACCCAGAGCAATCTCGCTCGATGAACTCGGTCGTACAATTTTCGGCATGCGTAACTCAGCCGCACGCGGTGCTGATGGGGTGTGCATCCGAATGCTTAAAACCGGATTCCCAGCTACCTGTGACGTCATCCTGCATATTATAAACACCTGCATCATGAGATCTGACATCCCTGATGAATGGAAACATTCTATCGTCCACCCCATCTTCAAGTCTGGAAATCCATCCGATCCCACCAACTTCCGACCTATCTCCTAGTCCCTGTCATCATGAAAGTTGTAGAAAGAGTTGTCCATCAGCAGCTCTATCATTATCTCTCACAAAACCATCTTCTGGCCTGCACCCAACACGGTTTCCGCCCCCGGCATTCTACCGAGACAGCGCTGCTGTCAGTCACTGACCGCATCCTTGCCGCCACCGACAGGGGGGAGGTCTCAATGCTGTGCCTCGTCGATCTAAGTAAATGCTTCGATGTCATCGATCACGAACTTTTGATAGGCAAACTGGAAATGCACGGCATTGAGACCTCCTGGTTCACCGCCTATCTACAAGGACACACACAGAGTGTCTCCTTGCAGAATGGGCCCGGATGCCGAGTACTGTCGCGTCCTCTCCCTAATACCATGGGTGTCTTTCAAGGTTCAGCCCTGGGTCCCCTGCTCTTTACTGTATTTTCAAACGACCTATCGCTGTACTCTGGAGACGCTGCTGTCTTCCAGTACGCTGACGACACCCAGATATTGGTGAGCGGTCCGCAAAGCGACCTCGGGGGACTTATCTCGCGCATGGAAGCTTCTCTTGCATCACTTGACAGTTGGTTCTGTGCAAATGCGCTTAAAGTCAACACCACCAAAACTCAGTTTATGGTATTCGGCAGCCGTCAAAATTTACGAAACATGCCCGCTTTTACAGTATCATTCCGTGACTCCGAGTTGAAACCATGCGCGCAGGTGGGGAACCTTGGTGTCGTCTTTGACAGCTCCCTGTCCTGGGACGCCCACGTGTCTGACCTCAGCCGCCGCTGCATGGGCCAATTAATCGCCTCTCCCACATCCGCCACTATATTCCCGACGGTGTCATCAAAACACTTGTGATGGCACTCGTCATGTCACGCATTCAGTACTGCCTCACAGTCTATGGCAATGGTACCAAAAAGAACCTCCAACGGATCCAAAAAATTATAAACTTCGCCGCTAGGGTCATTTTCGGCCGCCGCAAGTTCGACCATGTTTCCGACCTGCGCGACCAACTCGGCTGGATGACACCAAAAACTATGACAGATTATCAGACTGTAGCCACAGCCCAAAAGGCCATCCAGCGGGGAGAACCCGAGGCACTAGCGTCTCTGTTTACCCTAAACTCTGACACTAGACCTAGATCCACTCGCCAGGACAACCTATTTCACCTCCCACGACCCCGACTCGAAACTGGCAAGCGTCGTTTTGGCTATCGTGCCGCGGCGCTTCTAAACACGCTTCCCAGAGAGCTGGCGCTGCTACCTCCCGCCAGATTTGCCCGTGCCGCAAAAGCGCGACTCAGTCGACGGTCGACAGTCGACTCGGGTGCGTGTAAATAAATCACCGAGTGTGATAAATCACCGAGTGTATATACGTATCACTGAGTGCGGCATGAATTGTGTGTTTGTGAGAAATTGTATGTGTGCCGTGTGGTTTGTGTGAATAGCTAGCTTGTTCCCGCATGTCGCGAACCTGGCCCAGACTCTGAGCGGTAATCGCCACGCCGTGTGTGGATTGCTCAAGAATGTAAATACATACATACATACATACATACACACACACACACACACACACACACACACACACACACACACACACACACACACACACACACACACACACACACACACACACACACACACACACACACACACACACACACACACACACACACACACACACACACACACACACACACACACACACACACACACACACACACACACACACACACACACACACACACACACACACACACACACACACACACACACACACACACACACACACACACACACACACACACACACACACACACACACACACACACACACACACACACACACACACACACACACACACACACACACACACACACACACACACACACACACACACACACACACACACACACACACACACACACACACACACACACACACACACACACACACACACACGCACACACACACGCACACACACACGCACACACACACGCACACACACACGCACACACACACGCACACACACACGCACACACACACGCACCCACACACGCACCCACACACGCACCCACACACGCACCCACACACGCACCCACACACGCACCCACACACGCACCCACACACGCACCCACACACGCACCCACACACGCACCCACACACGCACCCACACACGCACCCACACACGCACCCACACACGCACCCACACACGCACCCACACACGCACCCACACACGCACCCACACACGCACCCACACACGCACCCACACACGCACCCACACACGCACCCACACACGCACCCACACACGCACCCACACACGCACCCACACACGCACCCACACACGCACCCACACACGCACCCACACACGCACCCACACACGCACCCACACACGCACCCACACACGCACCCACACACGCACCCACACACGCACCCACACACGCACCCACACACGCACCCACACACGCACCCACACACGCACCCACACACGCACCCACACACGCACCCACACACGCACCCACACACGCACCCACACACGCACCCACACACGCACCCACACACGCACCCACACACGCACCCACACACGCACCCACACACGCACCCACACACGCACCCACACACGCACCCACACACGCACCCACACACGCACCCACACACGCACCCACACACGCACCCACACACGCACCCACACACGCACCCACACACGCACCCACACACGCACCCACACACGCACCCACACACGCACCCACACACGCACCCACACACGCACCCACACACGCACCCACACACGCACCCACACACGCACCCACACACGCACCCACACACGCACCCACACACGCACCCACACACGCACCCACACACGCACCCACACACGCACCCACACACGCACCCCACACACGCACCCACGCACCCACGCACCCACGCACCCACGCACCACGCACCCACGCACCCACGCACCCACGCACCCACGCACCCACGCACCCACGCACCCACGCACCCACGCACCCACGCACCCACGCACCCACGCACCCACGCACCACGCACCCACGCACCCACGCACCCACGCACCCACGCACCCACGCACCCACGCACCCACGCACCCACGCACCCACGCACCCACGCACCACGCACCCACGCACCCACGCCCACGCACCCACGCACGCCACGCACCCACGCACCCCACGCACCCACGCACCCACGCACCCACGCACCCACGCACCCACGCACCACGCACCCACGCACCCACGCACCCACGCACCCACGCACCCACGCACCCACGCACCCACGCACCCACGCACCCACGCACCCACGCACCCACGCACCCACGCACCCACGCACCCACGCACCCACGCACCCACGCACCCACGCACCCACGCACCCACGCACCCACGCACCCCACGCACCCACGCACCCACGCACCACGCACCACCACGCACCCACGCACCCACGCACCCACGCACCCACGCACCCACGCACCCACGCACCCACGCACCCACGCACCCACGCACCCACGCACCCACGCACCCACGCACCCACGCACCCACGCACCCACGCACCCACGCACCCACGCACCCACGCACCCACGCACCCACGCACCCACGCACCCCACGCACCCACGCACCCCACGCACCCACGCACCCACGCACCCACGCACCCACGCACCCACGCACCCACGCACCCACGCACCCACGCACCCACGCACCCACGCACCCCACGCACCCACGCACCCACGCACCCACGCACCCACGCACCCACGCACCCACGCACCCACGCACCCACGCACCCACGCACCCACGCACCCACGCACCCCACCGCACCCACGCACGCCACGCACCCACGCACCCACGCACCCACGCACCCACGCACCCACGCACCCACGCACCACGCACCCACGCACCCACGCACCCACGCACACCACGCACCCACGCACCCACGCACCCACGCACCACGCCACACGCACCCACGCACCCACGCACCCACGCACCCACGCACCCACGCACCCACGCACAGCCCACGCACCCACGCACCCACGCACCCACGCACCCGCACCCACGCACCCACGCACCCACGCACCCACGCACCACGCCACGCACCCACGCACCCACGCACGCACCCACGCCCACGCCACCGCACCCACGCACCCACGCACCCACGCACCACGCACCCACGCACCCACGCACACCACGCACCCACGCACCCACGCACCCACCCACGCACACGCACCCACGCACCACCACGCACCCACGCACCCACGCACCCACGCACCCCACGCACCCACGCACCCAGCCGCACGCACACGCACCCACGCACCCACGCACCCACGCACCACGCACCCACGCACCCACGCACCCACGCACCCACGCACCCACGCACCCACGCACCCACGCACCCACGCACCCACGCACCCACGCACCCCACGCACCCACGCACCCACGCACCCACGCACCCACGCACCCACGCACCCACGCACCCACGCACCCACGCACCCACGCACCCACGCACCCCCACGCACCCCACGCACCCACGCACCCACGCACCCACGCACCCACGCACCCACGCACCCACGCACCACGCACCCACGCACCCACGCACCCACGCACCCACGCACCCACGCACCCACGCACCCACGCACCCACGCACCCACGCACCCACGCACCCACGCACCCACGCACCCACGCACCCACGCACCCACGCACCCACGCACCCACGCACACCACGCACCCACGCACCCACGCACCCACGCACCCACGCACCCACGCACCCACGCACCCACGCACCCACGCACCCACGCACCCACGCACCCACGCACCCACGCACCCACGCACCCACGCACCCACGCACCCACGCACCCACGCACCCCACGCACCCACGCACCCACGCACCCACGCACCCACGCACCCACGCACCCACGCACCCACGCACCCACGCACCCACGCACCCACGCACCCACGCACGCACCACGCACCCACGCACCCACGCACCCACGCACCCACGCACCCACGCACCCACGCACCCACGCACACCACGCACCCACGCACCCACGCACCCACGCACCCACGCACCCACGCACCCACGCACCCACGCACCCACGCACCCACGCACCCACGCACCCACGCACCCACGCACCCACGCACCACGCACCCACGCACCCACGCACCCACGCACCCACGCACCCACGCACCCACGCACCCACGCACCCACGCACCCACGCACCCACGCACCCACGCACCCACGCACCCACGCACCCACGCACCCACGCACCCACGCACCCACGCACCCACGCACCCACGCACCCACGCACCCACGCACCCACGCACCACGCACCCACGCACCCACGCACCCACGCACCCACGCACCCACGCACCACGCACCACGCACCCACGCACCACGCACGCACGCACCACGCACCACGCACCACGCACCACGCACGCACGCACGCACGCACGCACGCACGCACGCACGCACGCACGCACGCACGCACGCACGCACGCACGCACGCACCACGCACGCACGCACGCACGCACGCACGCACGCACGCACGCACGCACGCACGCCACGCACGCACGCACGCACGCACGCACGCACGCACCACGCACGCACGCACGCACGCACGCACGCACGCACGCACGCACGCACGCACGCACGCACGCACGCACGCACGCACGCACGCACGCACGCACGCACGCACGCACGCACGCACGCACGCACGCACGCACGCACGCACGCACGCACGCACGCACGCACGCACGCACGCACGCACGCACGCACGCACGCACGCACGCACGCACGCACGCACGCACGCACGCACGCACGCACGCACGCACGCACGCACGCACGCACGCACGCACGCACGCACGCACGCACGCACGCACGCACGCACGCACGCACGCACGCACGCACGCACGCACGCACGCACGCACGCACGCACGCACGCACGCACGCACGCACGCACGCACGCACGCACGCACGCACGCACGCACGCACGCACGCACGCACGCACGCACGCACGCACGCACGCACGCACGCACGCACGCACGCACGCACGCACGCACGCACGCACGCACGCACGCACGCACGCACGCACGCACGCACGCACGCACGCACGCACGCACGCACGCACGCACGCACGCACGCACGCACGCACGCACGCACGCACGCACGCACGCACGCACGCACGCACGCACGCACGCACGCACGCACGCACGCACGCACGCACGCACGCACGCACGCACGCACGCACGCACGACGCACGCACGCACGCACGCACGCACGCACGCACGCACGCACGCACGCACGCACGCACGCACGCACGCACGCACGCACGCACGCACGCACGCACGCACGCACGCACGCACGCACGCACGCACGCACGCACGCACGCACGCACGCACGCACGCACGCACGCACGCACGCACGCACGCACGCACGCACGCACGCACGCACGCACGCACGCACGCACGCACGCACGCACGCACGCACGCACGCACGCACGCACGCACGCACGCACGCACGCACGCACGCACGCACGCACGCACGCACGCACGCACGCACAGCACGCACACACACACACACACACACACACACAGCACACACACACACACACACACACACACACACACACACACACACACACACACACACACACACACACACACACACACACACACACACACACACACACACACACACACACACACACACACACACAACACACACACACACACACACACACACACACACACACACACACACACACACACACACACACACACACACACACACACACACACACACACACACACACACACACACACACACACACACACACACACACACACACACACACACACACACACACACACACACACACACACACACACACACACACACACACACACACACACACACACACACACACACACACACACACACACACACACACACACACACACACACACACACACACACACACACACACACACACACACACACACACACACACACACACACACACACACACACACACACACACACACACACACACACACACACACACACACACACACACACACACACACACACACACACACACACACACACACACACACACACACACACACACACACACACACACACACACACACACACACACACACACACACACACACACACACACACACACACACACACACGGAGAGAGGCTGGATCCCCAGTGACGGGGGGGAAGCACCCCAACCTCCAGCTGGCGACCCCCTGAGATCAATACAGATCCGAGGTAATTTTAGGGTCGGGAAAAAATGGAAATGTTTTTTTTAAGTCCACAGGTCACTCCGACACCAAATATGTATATTTTGTAGAATTTCGTTTTCATATTCCTAGTTTTTTTAATAAAAATTCGTAGTTAGCTAACGTCCGCCGGACAGATCGCCCCTCCCCCCTTAACATAAAATCCTGGCGACGCCAATGTGCGAAAGACTGACCTTTCTTAAAGGGATTATACGTTTTTTTCCCAGAATAATTGAGTTACATAGTAAAACTTACTTATAATGGTGGAAGAAGTCACACGGTGGTCATATTTTTATGGAAATTACCTCTTCTGCACGTAAGGGCATTTCATAGTGCGCGGTGATGCCACCGCGTACTTTCTGCAGTACTGGCTG
The DNA here is from genome assembly GCA_036785665.1 of Chirona hameri. Taxonomy (NCBI): domain Eukaryota; kingdom Metazoa; phylum Arthropoda; class Thecostraca; order Balanomorpha; family Balanidae; genus Chirona; species Chirona hameri. The sequence goes on along the minus strand of JAXIVJ010012846.1, from coordinate 25,349 downwards.
AGGCAGAGCCAGTCATCTCTTTTATGTTAATGAAAACACCTCACTTATGGCATATTTCCGGTTACAACAAGCAATATATGATAAAATAAACTTTTTCAACGACAGCAGCAGTTACCTAGTTTTTCCCATAAAATTCGATATTTGTCATGAATTTTCATGCCAAAAAATGAATACGCCACCACCAAATTCGCAATGCTAAACGTCGCAAGACCTCCCTCCCCCCCCCCCCCCCCCCCCCACACACACACACACACACAAATGCACAAAACCCGAACGAACAGTACGTAGTAATAAAGAGTCCCGTAAAAATTTAATTGAATAATCTTTTTGTGATCCAGGTGGGACTTGCAGATAATTTAAAGCTCTAAATTGATGAAAAGCGAAAAACGCATGGCATTACTTGCCTGGCTTAGAGCGTCTTTCGTTTAGTAACTCTTTCAATCGTCATCCAGATGGTAAATAGCGCAAGAATTGTCACGTATGCCAAGGTGGTTTACATCAAGGCGATATGTTTACATAGCAATTGAGGACGGAACCCCGTATAATCTCTTTAATTGAACTGTCAGCCAACCCGAATATGCTGAATCGTGGGTCACCGTGGATGCTTCTTAGCATTGTTAGCCAGTCCACTTCACACGAGCGAGCGCATTGAAGCTCGGATGATGTCACCCACTGATCAAGTCTCGTGTTTCCTTGATGCACTTCACTTTGCAGCCAAGTCTCGATACGGACTGCTATCCGATAGAGGCGGTAACTTGCATCTCAGTGAGACAGCCTGCTTACCACAGCGCGCTCTCAACTCCTTCTCGGGGCAGATGCATGCCCGAAGTGTCACGAGGAGCAGCAATTTGCACTCAGCTCCATGACCTCCTATGTCCACCATGACTGACACTGGCGATCTGGCCGATGCATCCGACGACGTCCGACTGTAGGAGGCGCCGGGAGTACGAGCACGAGCCCCACGTGACAAATGTAATGCGAAATGCGGATTGCAAGGGCGCTCTGCGCGACGGAACCGGCCTTATCCAGCGCAGCATGCATTGGGATAATGCTTTTAGGTAGCCGCAATAATGGAGCATTCATGGCTTTGGATTTTCCAAAGAGCATATATGATCCCGTAACATCAGCGAGTTACCCGGTACTTGAGCAGCTTTGCCAACGACTTACTTGCTAACGACTTTGCCCCAGACAGAGGATGTGGATTGTGGTGGATGTACTCTTTCAACTATCCTTTCTCATGGTCTCTGTACCTGCTTCAATGAACGGATTAGCCGTGTATATGGTATCTCAGGCTCAGATTAAATATCGGATTTAAATATCAATGCCATGTTTTGGGTTGACAAATGTGACGGGCCAGCAACTGAGTATGGTCAGCACACCGCAATGCTGACGAAGCCTATTTATGCTGTATGGCTTTTGCCAAGGCTCCTTGGGCTCCCAGGGGCTCTGCCATTACAACTAATCCAATTGGAACTATGTTTGAATTAATCTTGTCCACCCGATACGAGTGAACCTGTGCTAGCATGCTGCTAGCCTTATAAACGGTTCCCTGACGTATGTATTGTCTGCATCATTTTAAATCATTATGATTTTTGCTTACAAATATGCGCACTTTATTACCCTTAAAGGGACTATCCCACCTTAACATTATATGTGAGTTCACGAGTTCACGAGCTGAACAGCTGACCTTGCCTGACACGAAGACACAATTAAGTGTGATTTGACAACTTTCACAAAGGTGGGACAGTCCCTTTAACCCGCGCTTGACCGGGGTCTCAGCAGAACACCATTAACGGGGGGGGGGGGAATATTGCCCCCACCCCCTAGTTATCTCCGGAACTAATTATCTCAGCGAGACGGACAACGCGGCATTTGAAAGCTCTCAATGAGTCGCATCTAAAGCATGATACTCGAACTTTTCGAATTGATGTCACATGTCAGGCCAAGGTCGGGTCAAATGTAAAAATGGAGGCATTTGAGTTTATGGACCATACTTTCCATCTCAAGCCTTTGATTGCGACCATTATCACCCAAAGTGCTCCAAAAGGTATAATACACATCCCACATGAGCTAAAATGACATTGTTGGCAAAGGTCAAGGTCAAGGTCAGGTCACAGGTCACTATGCGCATAAGATTTTCGAAAGTCGTGGAAAACATGTTTTATGAACTATTTTACACGGAGACATCGATAGTGATGGTCATTTTACCATCTGGCCTCATTTAAGTGAAGTTAGCGTTAACACGCGCCCTGGAGGGCCTCTGATAATTACACGCCCTGGAGGAGGGGGGATTCCCCCTATGATCTCGAAAACTACGCAACGTAGCGACAAGCGGAAAACGACTTTAGATAGCTCGAGACAAGCTCTTTCGAAAGTATTTCGTTCATTTTTTTTTCTCAGGTCAATATTGAGGTCACCAGAGTCCAGAGGTCATCAATGGTCAGATTTGCAAGTTTTAGGACTTCGCTTCGAACACCCCCCTCCCCCCAAATATCTCGGGAACTATGATAGTTAGCAGCAAACGGAAAAAGGCAATCGAAAGCCCTTGAAAAATGCAATCGACACAGGTGTCCTCAGATTTGAGCTCAGGTCAATAGTATAGGCTCCAGAGGTCATCAAATGTCAAAAAGGTGATTTTTTTGCAAAACTATTTTTCGCCAATTGCTTTTTACCTAATAAAGATAAAGCAATAGTTTTTAAGCCATCGTGTTTGTCCCGTCAATGCGCTTCGAATCATGAAAACTCCAGCCGAAGATATTTCACTTTTTGGCGAAGGAATGCGGCGCATATATGATATACCGTACCGTCTGAAAGTGCCAGCACTGCATGGAGCATGCGCAGACCAATAACGCACACGATGAAATTAATAATTTACGACCTTCTGTCCTGAATTGGCGCGATGTAGGACCATTTTTGAAAAGAAAAAAAGAAACTGTATTAAACATATATAATACAATAGTGTTTTGCAAATTTTCCGAAGGGAAACTATTTCCTTTAAAGTGTAGCTGCTTTTATCGTAAAACTCGGTGTGTAGTGACGTCACTAAATTTGCCATATTTAAAACAATTATCGACGAAATTGCTTATTTTTGCACAGAAGATGTAAAATTAATGTGGGAGAAGGTACCTAAAGTTTCACGTTGATAGCGCTAGCGCTATCGTATTGAGCTATCGCGAAAATTCGTCAGAGGGCAATATCCCCCCCCCCCTGATCAAGCGCGGGTTAATATCAATCCGAACTTTGTTGTTCGTTAAACACGAGCCTGCACGTGTCCAGTAGAGCATCCAAGCTGGCTGCGCTTCGGACGGTACGTGTAGGAAGATCCGACGCAAGTGATGCCTTCCCGACATCATCTGCCGCCGCACGCCATCCCTGCCGCTCAGACCGAGCTGAGGTTACTTTGAATCTGGACATAGGTACTGTCATGCTGGCCAGGTAGGTAGACGCGCTGTTCAGTGAACTATTGCGTGCATTCTGTAGTTCCATGTCAATTAAAACAACGTATGGTAACAAGCAGTACTTTATTAATTGAATGATTTTGCTCAAGCTTCAAATCAGACGAAATAAGTCGATCTGCAGAACATTAACTACGAACAATTAATTTGAATCAACCAGTAGAAGTCAATCAGTGTAAAGGAACAAGCAAAACGCATGCTGACAATATTTCAGTGATGCGCATTAAGCGCTACTCCGTAAGCGCCGCCCACTGCTTCCGGTGAAAAATTGTTAGGAGTCAAACAAATACAAGAAAAAAATCCATGTAGTTTCGCCGTTTACGGAGTGTAAAGATCTTATTTGACATCATGATTGTCGCACGCTCTCTAAAACATCGGAATAAGGTCACAGCGATTCCAGTTGCAGCAATACATCAAATTACCCAGTCGAACACTGGCACACGGCATGCGTCGGCCCAGTTTTAACCCGACAAAGTAGCGTTGTTCCGTTCACCCCTGACCTCTGTGGCTGTGTTTCCCGACCGAGCGCTCACAATGCATAATACGACACGCCCACCAGACACAGACCACCACTCATTTACCTCTGTCCCGGAAACGTACCCGTCAACCAGCCGCCTCGCCTTCCTCTTCCGAGCACACTCAGGCCGACGTCTGGCCTTGCCCGTCGGGCGGTGGTCGGATCGCACGCACGTCACACGTCGCCCGTCGGCTGGACGAGCTGTCGCCGCGGCCGCTAGTACACCTTGAGGCGGCCGCGGTCGTCGAAGCCAGCCGAGTGGCCGGCGTTGCGCACCACGAAGTTGGTGGCGTCGTAGTGCAGGCGCCGCTCGCCGCGACGCACGAAAATGTGCGGGTTCTGGCCCATCGAGGCGGTCGTGTGGATGAACGGCGTCGTGATGTTGGCCGTGCCCAGGGTGGAAGAAGTGCGCAGCAGACGTTTACCGTTATCTCGCTGAACCCTGCCAGGGACAGATGAACACAATGTTTTAGGAATATACCAAAATGCCTAAATTCAGGTGCTTTAACGGCTTCACTGCAGTTCAGAAATTGGCGAAATGCGTGATGAATGAGATTTATAAGATAGTTCACATATTTGAATTACCTATAATCTGGTACGCGCAAAGCAATACTATGTATATAAGCGAAAGCGAAAGTTTCCTATTACGTTAATTTTTTACGTTTAATTTCAAGCTTAATTTACAAAGACAAATTACCCCTAACGTCATCACAAAAATAATAACGTTTAAATTACGTTAAATATGTATTTTCCATTTAATTGAAGACACCATTGTTCTCGACAGCTCAGAAATCCTATACAGAAGTGCTTGTAAGGCTGTCCTGTACCAGGGAAAGTTGTGATGCTATCGAACACAGCGACATTTCTTACAAGTTACAATGCCATTGTTTTTAACAAGTTGACAAGCTTATGAACAATACAATGTTTGTACATACACGAGTTTCACTTGTCCGTTGAGCTGCTGTGTGATGCGGACACCTGCCACGTCCCAGACTTCGCTGCCGTCCTCCGCCACCCAGTATCTGCCAGCAACACCACACAGCCGTGCCGCCCGTCAGCCGGCTCTCCGATGACGCCACGGATAACGTAGGCACAGAATCACGACGCGCATTTACGCCGTACTCTTACTGCATAATTACCCAATCAAATATTACTATTTACACTCAACTCATCCAACGTAATCCGGCACTAAAAAGATGATATAGCCGCGCCTGTTGTTGTGTTTATCGTGGTGCGACATCTGTCTGGTCCTGTCTGCCCACACAGCCCCACTGAACCCAGCTCACATCCATCTGACACGGAGTCGAGACATTATCCGTCTGGTATGCAGACATCAGTCAGCCAGCATCTCAAACGTATTACGTACGTGGCACCCCTTCACTTGTCTCTGGCAAGCAGCGTAAACCACCTTTTTACTCCGAATGGCTGAAAACATTTCAAACAAGCCTATAATATTGTAGCGATAGCCATGAGAATGAACATGACTACGAGCCCTTCTAATTGACCATGAAAAAATACGCCCATGAGAAGCCTCATTATCCAGCCAGCTTCGACTTTCAGGCCCATGCGATGCGACGCTATCATTTAAAACTTGGTTTCAGTAGATTTGCCACTAATAGCTTGGTTTTGTAAGTCCATGACATCAGCAATCGCTCGCTAAAACAAGCCGGTTATACGGTGCGTCAGAAGGCGTATCAGGCCGTCAGCAGGAGCAGTTTGACACGAGGTCCCGGCCCGGCGGTCTCACCTGGCCTCGTCGATGGCAGCCAGACACTCGTGCACACAGTCGGGCCCGTAGCGCGACTCGGAGTAGAACACGTCCAGCGAGAAGTCGCGGTTCAGGTCGGAGAAGGTGTCGGTGGTGGAGCGGGTACCGGCGGCGTCCACCAGGTACACCAGCGCACAGCTGTCCGACGTGAAGCTCACGCCCTTGTACCACATCTTGGCGTACCTGAGTTACGGCCATAGTTCAGTCGGTTAAATATGTCCGGAGACAAACATACCAAGACTTGTTTGAATATATTTTTGATAAAATGTGACAGTCTTCTGAGCTAAATAATGTATAAGTGCCATATCATGGATGTGGTGGCACTGTCCGTGGATCTCATGTTTGTCGGTTGCAAATGGAGAACTTGTGTGGGTTAGACTCGTCACGACTTACTTGCAGTTGCCCTCTGTATCGTTGGTGCGGATCTCCACCCTGCTGCCGTACTGGTGCACCCGGCCGTTCGGATGCATCAGCGCCACCGAGGTGCCCGTGGCGCTGATACCCAGAACAATGTTACTCTGGAACACATGAAATACAAATCAGCTCTGTCCATTGTCCGTCTTGCGCGCGTGTCTTAAACGCGATATACCGTTATCCATTTTCGGACGCCAGTGTCCAAACCGAATAACGAACACTATGATGAAATGAGCATACAGGAAAATTGTCCTAAACAGGCATGACAAGGGATCTTGAACGTCAGCGCCAATAGGGTGATGAAATACGATATTGTATGTCGAATGAAATAACTCTGGCGGCGTCCTATCGTATTGATACATATCAGAACAAATGCTGAGGGCGATCCATCACGAAGGCCGCAAGTCAGACTGTGACAGAATCTAAAGTGGATTGCCCTCCAGGAATAGTAACCGTCAGATCGCTACATATGGTACATATGTATCGATCTGACGGTTACTCGCATAATCATCAAATGAGAACAACAGCTTACCACCGAAAATGCCAAATCGTCGAGTTCCTATGAAACAAGCACGTAGTTCACATAGTTCATAGTTGGGTTCACCACCAGCGGAATGCCGCCTGGTTACCTTGAAGTTGATGACGCGCACGGAGCCGTTTAGCGATATGTCCACTCGGACTCGGTCGTACAGCCGCAGGGTGATGGTACCCATCGAGGTAGCCATCGGGCCGGTCTCCTCGGCGTCCTCGCCGCCGGCCTCGTACTCCAGGTCAGGCCGCATTTCCCTGTCCATGTGGGCGGCCATGCGACCCGCGGCGGCCGCCATGGCCACCTTGGGCGGCAGCGGCCAGAAGCGGCCGCCGCGCCGCAGCTGGGGCCGCAGCAGACGGCCGCGGGCCTGCCACGGCTCGGCCGCCGACTCATACTGACCGTAGTCATTGGGCACCTGTCGGGCACGGACCGGTCACTGGCTGAGGCCGGCTACACAGCGCAGTTATACACCACTGGATTGAATCACTGGGCAGTGGGCATGGGAAGAATTTAAACTTTTACCTGGAATAAAATTAAACACACCTCCCTCTAACTTCCTGCTGCGAGTCAGCGATGTCCTAATCACAAAATCGGAGTCATCCTTGGAAACATCTTTGTTATGTAATCTCACAATCCTCGCAGCTAGTGGAATCTACACGAATCGAAATGGATGACTTAAGAGCAATGTCAGTCACAAACAGTGACGTCGCCACAACATTTTGAGCGGTGGGACAGCCAGGGGTTGGTAGGGAGATAGGGCTGATGTTAAAGCCTGCGAATCTGGAGGAGCCAGACTCCGGCCGGAGCGATCCTGGGGGGCCCGGCCGCATAGTTCCCAAGTGTATACAGCTGGCGGGCGTGTTTGGCAATGCAACCACTTATGGAGACATAAGTCAGTAAAAAATATAGATATTGCTTTTATTTTTTGGAGGCATCGTCCATACTTGGTTCTCTAATATTGCTGACGGTTTTTGAATGTTCGAAAAATTTTATTTTGGGAAACTGTTCCCCCAAAAATATTATTTTGGGGGGAACAGTTTCCCAAAATCAAACTTTTCAAACATATTCAAAAACCGGAAGATATATTGGAGAACCAAGAATGGACGATGCTCTCCCCCAAAAAATAAAAGCAATATCTATATTTTTGACTGACTTATGGTTGTCTCCCTAAGTGGTTGCTATTTCCGAACACGCCCGCCAGCTGTATACACTTGGGAAATATGCGGCCCGGCCCCCAAACCGCCCCCCCCCCCTCCGGTAGCGACGACCCTGGTCACAAAACCTGAGAGTTGTCGTTTTAAGCAACAGCCTGGTTTAACAATGAAAATGGTCGCAGTGGTCATATCATATGGTGTATTTGCTTGACAAATACATATTGCATTTCGTTTTTTTTCTCGTTTGGTTCCGAGGATATCGCATAAAAACATTATCCTTCATTCCTTTCATTTGTATCGGTTTTAAGGCCGTTTCTTTGTTTTGATCTCCTTTGCTTGATCAACGCCAACAATTCTCACTAGGTACTTTAGCTCAATTGTTCGAATTGACTCTTTGTAATTGAGTCTACAAATGTTTTCAACTTATTCAAGCCCTTCACATTATATTGAAGCTTAGAGTGTTTTCGATAACCAAATAAAACTACACAAATATTTAGTTGGTCGATCACTGTCCAATTCCATTCATGTCCATGCCAGTCCACTCATGTAACGTGAACATCCCTAAAGGTATTTTTGTACTCCTAAGGTATTTGTTTGTAGCATCCGGTAACTGGCTGAAGCTTGTCCGGACCGGACCAGGACATCGGACCAAATGAATAGGTCACCACGTGCACACTAGCCATTTTAGCATACATTATCAAATGGAAGTAAAGCGAATGAATTCAGGTCATGCCATCTTATTAGCGTTATTTTGAGTCATATCTCAACGCTCGTACTTGCCAATGATACAAAAGCTTGCAAAATAATCGATCACACACAGCCCTTACATCTTACTAAGTTGTTAACAATAGCATGACGTCATCAGGTCTACCTACTGTCTATCGTAATTTTTGTAGACGGGAGCCCTGGATTTTCCGCTTTACATAAAAGCTGCAGCTTATAATGCTTCCACAGCCCTGACACAGCTTGTCTTTAAAAATGTTCAGCCATCGAGTAACGGAATCTTCTGCACTTAATGACTACGACTAATCACAAAATCACCCTCTACGTTGCGCACTACTGGCCTACTTCAGAAAAACAACATTGACTTTCCCTAACGCGCCTTAGCGCGTATATTCCTTCTCTACAAGCGATATCACAAGTTTGGTACCCGTTCCTTTGTACTCCCTCCTTTGGTACTCGTTCCTTTGTACTCCCTCCTTTGGTACCCGTTCCTTTGTACTCCCTCCTTTGGTACCCGTTCCTTTGTACTCCCTCCTTTGGTACACGTTCCTTTGTACTCCCTCCTTTGGTACCCGTCCCTATTGTCTTTGTACAAGAGAGATATCAGTACTTACATCCTACAAACGTTGTTGACAATTGTCTTCCGTTATTAGTACCCAGTGGCGGGCATCGCTACTAAAAAATGTAGTTCCGTTACTCGTTACTCAGTTACTTTGCGGCAAATTTAACGGAAGTTACATTAGTCCGCTACTCCGCTATTTTAGTTTAACCTTCACCGGTGCAGGGGGTGGATGCCACCCCACCCTCCACGGTTTTTCGGGAGTAGTATTTATCAACCGATTGCGATGAAACGTCCAGTACCCTACTTTATAACAATATGACACGTACTCTGAAAATGTCAACCCTCTACTGCTCATGACCCCGTGACCTATGACCTGTTTCTCAAGGTCATGTCAGACGCAACTGGCGTCCCGTAGTATCGATGCTTGTAACTTGTGCACTTTCCGAGTGTGCGTTGTTCAGGAACATGTGCACAGGTGTTGACAGATGACATTTATCGTTTCCACTGAGATCATGACCTCCGATGACCTGAGATTACTTGTTTGGCCTCGTGACAGTTTCTAGGGCATTTTGCAGGGCATATTTTAACGTATTGACTGCGTCCCATTTCGGGACGGCAGAACCCATCCGTCGGAACGCAGCCCCTTCCGATTTTGGACCACTGCGTCCCAGAGGTGAAATGTGCCCCTGATAACTAAAAACAACGAGCATAGTTTGAAAAACCGAAGTGTCTTGTCTTGCCGATATGCTGTCCCGGAATCGTCTTGTCCTGGTCCTGCGTCATGTGCCCTGCCCTGTACCCTGCCCTGTGCCCTGCCCTGTGCCCTGCCCTGTGCCCTGCCCTGTGCCCTGCCCTGTGCCCTGTCCTGTGCCCTGCCCTGTGCCCTGCCCTGTGCCCTGCCCTGTGCCCTGCCCTGTGCCCTGCCCTGTGCCCTGCCCTGCCCTGTGCTGTGCCCTGCCCTGTGCCCTGCCCTGTGCCCTGCCCTGTGCCCTGCCCTGTGCTGTGCCCTGTGCTGTGCCCTGCCCTGTGCCCTGCCCTGCCCTGTGCCCTGCCCTGTGCCCTGCCCTGTGCCCTGCCCTGCCCTGTGCCCTGCCCTGTGCCCTGCCCTGTGCCCTGCCCTGTGCCCTGCCCTGTGCCCTGCCCTGCCCTGTGCCCTGCCCTGCCCTGTGCCCTGCCCTGTGCTGCCCTGTGTCATGCCCTCTGCCCTGTGCTCTGCCCTGTGCCCTGCCCTGTGCCCTGCCCTGCCCTGTGCCCTGCCCTGTGCCCTGCCCTGCAGTGTTGGATTTGTCATTTCATGACCTGGTCCCAGAGAGAACAAATCCATAGGTGGAGAGTAAATCAAATTGTATTGTCAGGCAAGTTAAGATTTTCATTTTTGTTTTAATTATTTTATTTGGAAAGTAAAAACATCCTGATTTATAATAGATATTAAATCCTTCTGAGGAAAATTGAATTATAATTTAACTACAATGGCAGTAAGATCAGGCGAAAAGAGAGCAAATTTCCTGAACAAATATGAAGAGAGCAAAATTCTTTGGACCCAAAAAGTCCAGAAAATGGCCCAAATTCCAAGACTGCTGCCCTGCCCTGTGCCCTGCACTGTGACCTGCCCTGTGACCTGCCCTGTGACCTGCCCTGTGCCCTGCCATGTGCCCTGCCCTGTGACCTGCCCTGTGCCCTGCCCTGTGCCCTGCCCTGTGCCCTGCCCTGTGCCCTGCCCTGTGCTGCCCTGCCCTGTGCTGCCCTGCCCTGTGCCCTGTCCTGTGCCCTGCCCTGTGTCCTGCCCTGTACCCTGCCCTGTGCCCTGCCCTGTGCCCTGCCCTGTGCCCTGCCCTGTGCCCTGCCCTGTGCCCTGCCCTGTGCCCTGCCCTGTGCCCTACCCTGTGCCCTGCCCTGTGCCCTGCCCTGCCGTGTCCAGGGGCGGATCTAGCCGTGTTTTTCGTGTGTGTGTGTGGGGGGGGGAATCCAGTGGCATATTTATTTCCAAAAAGTTGTTGAGCGGCGGGGGGGGGGGTAGGCAGGGGCGTCGACGATTTTTTTTTAGTTGAGGGTCGGCTGAAATGACGAATAAAATGTACTCCCAATTTTATGCGTGTATTTAAGCAGCATTTTTAATGTGGTTGTCATGTTATGGTAAGTACTTGTTATTTAGCCTTACAGGTTTGCCTGATAAAACCCAGAAATATGGGCCTTGTAGAGGATAAGAAGCTAAAAATGCTATTCATTCAATTCACCGTTACAACGAACCGAAGACGATGACGATGGCTTCGTTATGACGATCGCCACCGATGTGACGCGGCGAAGTGGCGTGATTTTTTTTAATTTTAAGTCGTGGAAAACGAAAAATTATTGTAACCAGACCGTGAGTGGAGACAAGCCTCAGGTAACCCCTATTCCTGGTTGCACATCTCGGTATGATGCAAAAATATTGAAATTAAGGTAGTTTTTCATATACATATTCCTCGGATAGTAAATAACGATGACCGGTGGCAGTCAGCGCTCAATAGTACCTTTGATAATAACTGTATACATATGTACCGACTACCGAACTGTAACAAACAACTGGTAACAGTGCAAACGGTTTAAAAGCAGCAAGAGGCAGAACGACTTTTCCGCACATAAATGGTCCTTGTGGATCTGGAGGAACCTGGGGCGAGATGGCTTGGGTCGAGATGGCTTGGGTCGAGATGGCTTGGGGAGATGATCCTGGCCTGGCACCACTATTAGCTCTTCGGTCCAGCAAGTTGGGCACCGCTGGAGAAGCTTCCGGGAGCCGATGCTCGCGTCTTTGCGTTCGCGACGCCTTTTTTCGGAACTTGGCAGACCAGCTAAACATGTAGGCCGCTTTAATATTTTATGAATGGAGTGGGCCCTGGGGCTAGCAATTAGGTACTGCCAAGGAGTCTCTGCCAGACACTTAATGAATTCATTTGTCAATTTTCAAAATTTGTATAAGCAATTACGAATTTTGTGGCATATCGCGAAGCGGCGCAAAATTTTCAAGTTTTTCACTATCGATAGCTGGATTTTGACTGCTGCAAAGGCAACTTTTAGAACTGTACGTCCGACCGTTTGGGAGGGGGGCAAATCATAGTTTCAGGACCTTTGGGGGGGCATCCCCCCTGGATCCGCCCCTACCTGTGCCTGCCCTGTCTGTGCCCTGCCCTGACATGTGCCCTACACTGCACTGTGCCCTACACTGCACTGGGCCGTGCCCTGTCCGGTGCCCTTGTCCTGTCCTGTCTTGTGCGCTGCCCGCTGTCATGTGCCCTTCCGGACTCCGGTACCCTGAGGGTCTTGCTTTTTGGTGCCCTGAAGGCCCTCTCATACCGGTATTGGACCCTCCGAAGTCTGGCAAATGCCCTCTCAGACTAGCATAAGATCCTTGTGAGTGTCTTTACAGAAATCACACACACACACACACACACACACACACACACACACACACACACACACACACACACACACACACACACACACACGCACGCACGCACGCACGCACGCACGCACGCACGCACGCACGCACGCACGCACGCACGCACGCACGCACGCACGCACGCACGCACGCACGCACGCACGCACGCACGCACGCACGCACGCACGCACACACACACACACACACACACACACACACACACACACACACACACACACACACACACACACACACACACACACACACACACACACACACACACACACACACACACACACACACACACGCACGCACGCACGCACGCACGCACGCACGCACGCACGCACGCACGCACGCACGCACGCACGCACGCACGCACGCACGCACGCACGCACGCACGCACGCACGCACGCACGCACGCACGCACGCACGCACGCACGCACGCACGCACGCACGCACGCACGCACGCACGCACGCACGCACGCACGCACGCACGCACGCACGCACGCACGCACGCACGCACGCACGCACGCACGCACGCACGCACGCACGCACGCACGCACGCACGCACGCACGCACGCACGCACGCACGCACGCACGCACGCACGCACGCACGCACGCACGCACGCACGCACGCACGCACGCACGCACGCACGCACGCACGCACGCACGCACGCACGCACGCACGCACGCACGCACGCACGCACGCACGCACGCACGCACGCACGCACGCACGCACGCACGCACGCACGCACGCACGCAGGCAGGCAGGCAGGCAGGCAGGCAGGCAGGCAGGCAGGCAGGCAGGCAGGCAGGCACGCCGTGCACGCACGCACGCACGCACGCTCGCTCGCTCGCACGCACGCACGCACGCACGCACGCTACGAATGTAGAGAATTAGAAGACGTCTGTGTATGTGTTTGTGTCCTCATTTTTTTAGCCACACGCACAGCACAGACGGCAGCACCGATGACGGCGAAATTTGCACCCACGCCAGTTTCAAGCTTTGACGATCTTCTGCAAAACAAAAATAAAGTCGCTCCGATGTCTGTGTCGGTCACAGCAAGCGCCAGAAGGGAACATATTTTTCCATTGGTTTAACATGCAGACAAACTCGTGCGAAATGTGTGTGTTAAATGCGAGAAGAAAAAACCCGGAAAACATGGATACAATCCCAGGGCGATATATGGGTAATTTAGAGTCCGATCGGCACGGGATAAACACAGGCGTGAAGAGAAACAAACCGGCTGGCGTATGCGATGTGGGTCGGCGATCAGCGCGTGGCACGTGCAAAGTAAATAACGAAATAATCTAAATATCATGGTTTTACAACGTTGTTCACGATTAATGTCAGAAATCGGAACCTATCGCATTTAAAGCGATGAAACATTTGCAATTGTGTAGACAAATGTACCGGCTTTATAATGCATGTAAAGCTGAAACTTACCGATCAGTATTTATGCATTTAAATCGACTTGGGATATAAAATTGTTTTTTTATATATATATATTTGTATCCTGATTACAGCGCCATGTCGCCAAAACCTGAGGGTGTTGAACGATATAAGTTATACAGCTGTGAAGCGCAGTCATCTCTGACCAATATCTACCCAAGCTTGCAATAGCCACCCAATATTGGTTCCGAAGTAACTATTCTCGAAGAACATAATGCGCTTGAAACGCACTCCCATTTGACGGATCACATGTTGATAAATGCAATTGTCGAATGATTTAGTGTAAACCCAAATAAGTTACGTAACTTTTGACTTTATTTCATGAAATTTTCCTCTAAAGAACACATTTTTCCGTTATCACCAGAGACGGCACAACCGACGCCAACGACGTCGCCTCTTCGGACAGCGAAGCAAGCGGGAACCGCTTGTGATCCTCTATATCATTTGGAGGTATGTAGGATGACCCTCTACCAATATTTTTTTTTTTAGTCCGAATATTTTTGAATGGATGGAGTTCCGAGGTCAGGTCCCGTGCTAAGAATAGCTTGTTGCACAGGCCCTGACCTCACCACCCGATCAAGCAATTCCTGGCGTCCGGCAGAATTTAGAAGAGAAAGTAGTACGTGCCCGACATACCTGGACATTGTCCGACCCGCCCTCTGACGTCACCTGCCTGACCTTGAGCGCGACCGCTGCCATCAGCCACAGGCCATCCCAGTCAGGGGCAAATAGCGAGCGCCGAAGCGACTCGAACCCGGGCTGCCACTACCGGGTGAGGACTATTATCCGTAGCGAGGCCCGGCGCTCTCCCAACTGAGCTACAGGGGCGGACAATAAGAGTAACATCAAACGAAATGCTAGTTATTTACGAAAACCGAGAGGTGGCATCGCCCCTTTCCTGCACTAGCGAGGGTTAAGGCCTATTCTAGCGGCTTTTAGAGGATCATTACCATCTGTAGAAGCCGTCTATCGAAATAAGATTCTGAAGATGAATTCCATGGGACGATAAAAATAAACATTTCCTGTTTTAAAAAAGAAAAGAAATCGAAGTATTATTCATAGGAAAGCTTGTTTAAATGAGTTAGGTATTAATGCACAAGAAAGCGAATTCCGATGACCTCTGATTGTAATTTTAACGGAATGTGTTGGTTTTGACTCCCCAAACAATTTGTCTACTGTTCTGTACCTGTGCGCACAGTGCCCTTTTCAGCCTACCTAGGGTGCCCTTTCTGACAACAGGGTGTGCCCTTTTCTCATTTTGTGACGCAGTGGAAATTCCTTAAAATATGCTCTGGCATTTTGTGACGCCGATTTCAAATTTGGCATCCATTTTACATAATAATATGTTCCACTGGGGTCATGTTCTTACACAGGTTAACTAAGGTCACTGACCTCATATGACCTAAGATGACGTTTTGAACTCCCGTGGATTTTAAGAAAATTTCGCGGCTAAGTATGCTTTGCAGATCTCTACCAACTGTACATAACCAGTAAGGCGCCATAGTTGGCGATGAACAAGCGACCGCGAAGGAAATGTATGGCGAATTTCAACTCGATCGGGCAAGTAGTTTCTGAGATACAAAAAAGTGGTGTGCACGTGCCCACGTGCACAGGCACCCCACTCCTGACTTGTGGGAAGGCGGCGGTTGAGGGGTCCCTAACCACACAACAAATTTGCACACAACGGCCCAGCCGTTGCAGAGTTTTTGCGAGAAAACACTTGTCAACACCCCTCACGCGGCACGCGGCACGCGGCACGCGGCACGCGCAGTGGTAGTCACCCACATGAGTCTCGACACTGGTCTCAAACAGGGTAGGGTAGATGGGGCTACTCAGCAAAGAAGTCTGCTTGTCAATCAGACTTGCAATTGCAGAGATATAAGCTTCTCAAAAGCGTCGCCACGGGTCGGGTCGGGTCGGGTCGGGCCGGGCAGGGCCGGCCCGGCCAATTGTCCTCATATTCATATTTTTGACATATACCACGGAAGGACGAGCGACTCGCTCGTAATTACAAAACAGCCGTCTGTGTTGTACAAGAATGAATGCGGACATCTAATAGTGATATTAGATCAAGGTCAAAGGTCAAATCAGGTCATGAGGTCAAATATCAACAGGGATCTAGAGTTAATGGAAATGCTTTCCTTTAACGACACAAAATGTGTATAATTAACATATAAAACAAATGATAGTTTTCGGTTTGTATATGCTGCTTCTACTTTTACCCGCTAGTGGTGCACGTCCTTGTCATACCGGCCCATTATCTCAACACAAAATTAAGGGCGTAACGGAGTAACGGACTTGATTATAAAGCATCGGAAGTTACTTGGTCCGTTACCTAGTTTGAAAGGTAACGAGATCGTTACTCCGTTACTGAAAAAAGTAGTTCCGTTAGTAACGGAGTAGCGGAGTAACGGAAGTTGCCCACCATTGTTGGTACCTACCAAAATTGAAATGTCACTGTGCGCCTAAGGTGACTTACTGATAATTGCAATTAACTTTAATACCGTCCACTTCTTAGAACTAAGCTTAATCCACTACAAGCAAGGCACAGAGACTGAAGCTCTCCGACTAATAAATATCGTTACTCAAAAATGTGTTCAAACCGTAAAACAATGACATTTGGGCGATTGTTTGGCTTCCGGGGTCAGTGAAGATAATATAGCACGGTAAATTCAGCGGTGACTATGAGTCAACTGATTATTTTCAGAGTCAAAATAATGAGGTAGGGGGAAAACATTGAAGGCCTGTTTTCCCTGTCGTGCAACTTGGCCGTCGCAACTTTAGCCTGATCAGAAGCTCTCCAGTCCGTGATTTCCTTCCTACATGGGTGGTGGGAGCCCGACCCACGAGTGCTCAGTCGTTCACACTGAAGTGTCAACTTTTTGGACAATTAGTGATAATGCGAAACTCAATTGCCTGTGCTGTTGGCGGTGGCGAGGTAATCGAGGCAAGGTAATATGCAACAGCACGAGTTACGTAAAGGGTATTGCACTGCAATCGGACAAAATGTAATAGTTTTTCACCGGCTTGAACTTACAACCTTCGTTACAAACACAATCAGCCCATTTTGGGTGCGATCGGCAACACGACGAATTCGCCGTAATCACGACGAATTCGTCGGTGATTCGTCGGAACCCGAATACTCGCTTAGTTTGTGTTCGGCAACACGACGAATCTGCAAACGAGCGAATTCGCCCGACGAATTCGCTCTGTCGGAGCGCGAATTCCCAAACCAGTCGTCGGGAGGGCTAATTTATTTTCGAAGTCCGATTAAATGACCAATGCTCATCAAACATTAGAAAAGGAGAATTGACCACTGTTCATTGTTCAGTGGTATCCACCACTGAACAATGAACATCATTTCAAACAAAGTTAAAAGTACCGTGATTTTTGATAACAAGTAAAATAACCAAACAAACCATGACACGACGCAGTAGTAACAAAACCGGCGGATAGTTGTTTTTGTTACAGAACGCACGAGACAGCGAATTCGTCGGACAGCGAATTCGTTGGATTCGTCGGAGAGCGAATTCGTCGTGTTGCCGATCGTACCCTTAGTCTACCGTTCGTGGTATAAATGGGAGCAGGAGCATGGCCTCGGATAACATGTTACATGGGGGAGGGGAGATGGGGGGGGGGGGCAATTGCCCCACAGTGACCGCTAGCTGCCCCCCCCCCCCCCCACCCCGTGGACCAAAGTTTGCCCCTCCAGTGGGAGGAAAATACGCAGGTAAAAATATAAATGTAGGTACGGTTTGTGAAATAGAGAAAAGCATCACTGAAGCCAGTAAAACGCCGTTTGTCGCTACCTAGCGTAGCTTTGGAGATCTTGAGTGCGGGTACCCGTCTCTCGTCGGGTCGGTTCGAAATTGGCGCGGACCTTCGCCGAATTGTGCGTGTTATATTTGTTATTTGTATTCAGATTCATTATTTTATTATTACACCGGTTTCTTTCTATTTTATACTCATATTTTAGTCATTATCACTCTGAAATAATTGTATTAGTAGGTACCCTTAACCAAATGCCTTAGCAGCATTTTTTTCTCTCGAACTGCCCCCCCCCCCCTTCCAGTGAGAATTCCTTAGCCGAGGTCATGAGCAGGGGGGCATCGGATTACGCCGTATCGTACTGGTGCTGTAGCTCAGCATGCATTCGACACATCAATATCGCGCTCGCTTACAGTGGTGGCGGAAGGTATTTTCGGATGGGGGGGGGGGCAGGGCCGCAGGGGGCCCCCTCCCACGGCCAAAGGGCCCCCACCCAAACAACAAAAACGAAAAACAATGCCGTGAAATGGATCTCCTCGGATTTAAGCCACTATATTTTGCAGGGCCTCTAAATGGTCGCAACAAAAACGTCGGACAGGCCCATGTTGAAGTCTCAGGCATTCCGAGAGCCCCTCAGGCATTCCGAGGGCCTGCCCCTCAGGCCTACCGAGGGCCCCAGGCCGACTGAGGGCCTTCTGTCGGCTCTAGAGGGCCCCTCAGGCTGGCTGGGGGCACATCGTCAAAGATCTCGGTCAACTTCTTGGAAGGCCCCTGTTACACATTTATGGGGGCAAAATCATATGTCCCCCCCCCCCCCCCACCAACTTATTGAGGGGGAGATGCCCTCCCCCCCTCTTCCGCCGCCACTGCTGGAATACAAGGCGAAAGTTGACATGACAGAAAACACACGAGGCAATAAGTATTCGCTGATGCGTTTCAAAACTCAGATGGAAAGGAGGTAGTTTTGGACGGAAGCTAGTGAAGGAAATGTCACTGAAACAGCTGTAAAAAATGCTGCTAATTATGTAGGTGGGGTTTTCATAGGTAGGTCCTGAAAACTAGGAGTATAATATCCAGAACTCCCACGTCACATGACACGTGTCACGTAGTCTCTCTTGAAAGTATCTATCCACGGCCAAGAGATCCAAGAGAGACTGTACGGTGCATAGATACTTTAAAGAGAGACTGACTATACATGGTTTACGATGCAATGGTTTACAGGATGTAAGCCTTTCCTGTCTCGCAAGATACTTCCATATGTTGTCTGAGAACTCGTCGGTTTACAACGCCATGATAATCAATTGTTCTAGACCTATATCAGTTTTAACTGCCAGCAATGACATCCTTCCGAGAAATATCAGTTTCTCTCCGAAGCTTCATCGGACACAGTATTAGCCGTAGCGACTTGGACTAAGTCGTAGATTAATGTATAGCCTCGATTTAAAACAGCCGTTATTGGGATACCAAACAATATGGGTATTAGTGGTCATAGGCGTCGGAGCCCCCGACTTTTCATGACGTTCCTACCTTCCTGTGAAATGTTAACAAACAGACGAATTCACACAGCGACATAACTCACCTCCTCAGCCAAATAAGAATGGGCTGTGTACAGACTCCGCGGTCTCACGGCCTGGATAGGGTGGATCGGAATCTGCGGCACCGCATCCCGCGACTCAAGGAAGTTATCACGCCAAATAATTCCCTTCGCCATGGTCCAAATAAATTAATATACACTTAGACGTACTGCACATATATAACAAAATATCAGACGATTACCAGTTGCCACCTCAGGACATTAAATTATTAAACCAATAAACGTTTAGTCACACAAACTGCAAGCATAAATAACACACAACTTGCTTTGAAAACGCAGATGGCGTCCCTTGCGAATTGTTTGTTTGTGCACGTGCCCATTGTTGAGCTGGTTGCTAGGCACTTCAATATAGAAGATGCTCTTTAACCCTCGCCCTGGTGCAGACTTTTAACCGACTCAAAGTTGAGTCATGACCATGAGTCGGACATTTTTGGATGAGTCATGAGTCGAGTCAATTAAATATAAAAAACAGCACTTGAGCCAGGAGTCGAGTCGATTCAATTTGTTTGAAACAGCACTTGAGTCAAGAGTTGAGTCAGTTCTTCGGCTGTGAGTCAGACTTGAGTCGACTCAAACAAATTTGAGTCTGTTACAACAGGGAGATAGCCAGGGGGACACTGGGGCTACGCCCCTTCCCCTGATCAAACCAGTTTGCTCTAGATAAAATGTGATTCTGGTGACATTCGACCCCCCCCCCCCCCCCCCCCAGTCAACGTCAAGTAATAATTCAGCTTGTCATGATTAGTCAAATTGAGTCCACTCAAATATATTTTTGCGTCGAGTCGATTCAATTTTGTAAAACAGCACTTGAGTCCACTGGGGGATCCAGCCGTCGGTTTGGGGGGGGGGGGGCGCAGGGCGTATTTTAACCCGCGAGTTACTGGGGGTATATTTCATAACGCGACTTACTGGGGGTGTCTATTTGTTGCCCCCCCCCCCCCCCCCCCCTCGGATCTCCGGAACTACTTGACCGAATGTAAAAATTCAAACGGTATTCGATGGCCCTGGGAAATTTATCGAGGGAAACATAATATTGTTGACCTCGGGGTCACCGATGACGTCACAGGTCAGGTCAAGTACAAAATGTTTGACCGTGTCAAAAGGTCTCGATGGATGGAATTGTCGCGCAAAATTGCGATATTAAACGCATAAGCTGTCGATAAATCGGTATGATTCGTGTGTCTGACACTTCTAAGTACCTTTCTAAGCTGTTTATGACCTTGGGTCAGGTCAAGGTCATCCGAGGTCACGAGGTCAAACTGCAGATTATGGTCCTTAGGCGTTGTAACATGTGTTTATGGGTTTCTTTTTCGTCTAGAACGCGAAAAATGACCTTAGAACATTGTTTGTTCCATATAAATATAAGTAAAAAGCAAAAACGGAAATGCGTTTTTTATACATAGTAATGCTGTGAGAGGTGGTCGATTTTTGTCATTTAAAGGTCATAAGTCAGTCATTTTTGAAGATATCGACTCCAAATTTGTTACACATATTCACCGCTCACGTCGTGATCACAAACATTCCGTTTTTTGTTGATAATTCTGATTTTTAATTGAAATTTTGTAAAAACTAATGTATTTGGATTTCTCAAAATGTTTAATTAAAGAAAATCCGAGACTGCAGTTTGATAGCCCGGTATATTGTCAGTAATTTGATTTAAGATAATTGATTTATCTCAAACATCTTACCTTTGACAGCGTTTTCCGCAAACCATTATTTTGCAACAAAAACCGAAGAACATGACGTCACTCTGACGTCATTCCCGGTTGACCTATCATAACCTCATATTTTGTCCTTTTACCAACATGCGTATTATTGATATGAGAGAAGGTACTGCAAGTTTGGTGACGATACCGTTGTTCGTTTAGGAGTTATTGCAAAATAACGGGGGGGGGCAAAAATAGCCCCCCCCCAGTAAGTCGCGGGTAAGGGATTTTGACTGGGGTGGCAACTCGGCGATCAGGGGCGCCATCGCTCAAGGGGGCGCCATCGCCAAAAATGCCAAGAGAGGCCCACTGGCGAATCCAGCCTCTCTCCGTGAGGAATCTTTTTGCGGCAAAAAGGTTCTCCCATTTTTTTCCCCGCGGATTTGGACGGTCACCTTATTTTGTATTCGAGCTTAAGAAATTTACTTGAAAAAATATGATTTTGTGGATTTTTTCCCGATTTTTTTTTTTTGGGGGGGGTCAAAAACAAAATGTCTAAATCCGACATAGACATTTTGAAGGGAATGTCATTTCATTTCTTGTGACGTTTTTTTGTATTTGCAATTTGCTTCAAAACTCTATTTTTTTACGAATGTTCAAACATTTATCGTTTGTCCACCCAAAATGCCATGACATGACGTGATTAAAACGTCATTATCTCCCAAAATGATGCGTCAACTGTATTGGATTTTGGTGAGAAGACGCATAATTGATGCAGCTGATGCAGCTGCGGCGCTGTCACTAATTGATGTAGGTACTGATAGCTATTAACGTAATTTTAACGTTGATATCTATCATAGTTTTCAAGTTATTGAGAAAATCCGGGAGGGGGGCAGATTCTGCCGCTCCCGCTCTGAATCGCTAAATTGCGTATATCGCGTATCAATGCTATTGCTATTATTGAATGCCCCTTCCAGATTCCAGTAGGGGTGGGGGCATTTACCCCCCCCCCCCCCCCCCCCACACACACACACACCTGAATCCGCCAGTGCCAGCAATTACCGCCAAGGAGAGCCAGACACTTAATGGAGTTAATTTTCCCATTTTCCAAATTTGTATAAGTAATTGCGAAGGTTGTGTCATGCCACCAAGCGGCGCGAAATTTTCCGGTATTTGACTGTGGATAGCTGGATTTTGACTGCTGCAAAGACAACTTTTACGATTTTATGATAAATTGGGAACGCGCAGGGAAGGGGGATACTTGCATTGAATGCCTCCCATATTCCTAGGGGGGGGGGCATTTACCCCTGATGCCCCCCCCCCCCCCTGGGTCCGCCAGTGGTCTGGCCTTTAGCCGCAAATAAGTAAATAAAGAAAGAACAGCACGTGTTATAAATTTAGCAGAAGGTTGAGAGTGGCAATCGAACACCGCCATGTAGCAAAAGAAAGGTATGAATGTAAACAAATGCAATAATGGCGCGGCGCGGCAAAACACGGCATAAATAACGCAAGCAAATCAAAGAATAATGTAAACAAGCGCCACCGGCCACACAACACCTGTAACACCACCTGTGATTGAACTTCACAAAACTGACGACGAACAAAAAAGGACTTCAGGATATCTTTAAGACACTTCTGAGTTATGTAACAAGCTACAACTATTTATTTCGGATTCTTATGTTTACGATCATCTACAGTCACCAGGGGCGCAACCAGACCTTCAGAAGGGGAGGGGGGGGGGCAATCCAGTCATGGTAGGCCCCTGGGAAAGAGGCCTCCCAAAAGAAATATATATTCCCCTCAGATGCGGATCCAGGATTTCGGTCGGGGGAGGGGCGACATACAAAA
>JAXIVJ010012844.1:30000-32500 GCA_036785665.1 Chirona hameri | reverse complement strand
TTGATGATGATGTTGATGATGATGTTGATGATTATGTTGATGATGATGTTGATGATGATGTTCCTGATGATGTTGATGTTGATGATGATGTTGATGATGATGTTGATGATGATGATGATGATGATGATGATGATGATGATGATGATGATGATGATGATGATGATGATGATGATGATGATGATGATGATGATGATGATGATGATGATGTTGCTGATGATGATGTTGCTGATGATGATGTTGCTGAGGATGATGTTGCTGATGATGATGTTGCTGATGAGGATGTTGCTGATGATGATGTTGCGGATGATGATGTTGCTGATGATGATGTTGATGATGATGTTGCTGATGATGTTGATGATGATGTTGCTGATGATGTTGCTGAAGATGTTGATGATGATGTTGATGATGATGTTGATGATGATGTTGATGATGATGTTGATGATGATGTTGATGATGATGTTGCTGATGATGTTGCTGATGATGTTGCTGATGATGTTGCTGATGATGACGTGAGACGGTGTGGTATGCCCGGAGGCGGTGTTGTATGCCCGGAGGCAGTGTTGTATGCCCGGAGGCGGTGTGGTATGCCCGGAGGCGGTGTTGTATGCCCTGAGGCGGTCTGGTATGCCCGGAGGCGGTGTAGTATGCCCGGAGGCGGTGTTGTATGCCCGGAGGCGGTGGTGTATGCCCGGAGGCGGTGTTGTATGCCCGGAGGCAGTGTTGTATGCCCGGAGGCGGTGTGGTATGCCCGGAGGCGGTGTAGTATGCCCGGAGGCGGTGTTGTATGCCCGGAGGCGGTGTGGTATGCCCGGAGGCGGTGTAGTATGCCCGGAGGCGGTGTTGTATGCCCGGAGGCGGTGTGGTATGCCCGGATGCGGTACAACACCGCCTCCGGGCATGATGATGATAATGATGATGATGATGATGATGATGATGATGATGATGATGATGATGATGATGATGATGATGATGATGATGATGATGATGATGATGATGATGTTGCTGATGATGATGTTGCTGATGATGATGTTGCTGATGATGATGTTGCTGATGATGATGTTGTTGATGATGTTGATGATGATGTTGCTGATGATGTTGCTGATGATGTTGATGATGCTGTTGATGATGATGTTGATGATGATGTTGATGATGATGTTGATGATGATGTTGATGATGATGTTGCTGATGATGTTGATGATGATGTTGCTGATGATGTTGCTGATGATGACGTGAGACGGTGTGGTATGCCCGGAGGCGGTGTTGTATGCCCGGAGGCGGTGTTGTATGCCCGGAGGCGGTGTGGTATGCCCGGAGGCGGTGGTGTATGCCCGGAGGCGGTGTTGTATGCCCGGAGGCGGTGTGGTATGCCCGGAGGCGGTGTAGTATGCCCGGAGGCGGTGTTGTATGCCCGGAGGCGGTGTGGTATGCCCGGAGGCGGTGTAGTATGCCCGGAGGCGGTGTTGTATGCCCGGAGGCGGTGTGGTATGCTCGGAGGCGGTGTAGTTTGCCCGGAG
The DNA here is from genome assembly GCA_036785665.1 of Chirona hameri. NCBI lineage: Eukaryota > Metazoa > Arthropoda > Thecostraca > Balanomorpha > Balanidae > Chirona > Chirona hameri. The sequence goes on along the minus strand of JAXIVJ010012844.1, from coordinate 30,986 downwards.
GCGGTGTTGTATGCCCGGAGGCGGTGTGGTATGCCCGGAGGCGGTGTAGTATGCCCGGAGGCGGTGTTGTATGCCCGGAGGCGGTGTTGTATGCCCGGAGGCGGTACAACACCGCCTCCGGGCATGATGATGATGATAATGATGATGATGATGATGATGATGATGATGATGATGATGATGATGATGATGATGATGATGATGATGATGATGATGATGATGATGATGATGATGATGATGATGATGATGATGATGATGATGATGATGATGATGATGATGATGATGATGATGATGATGATGATGATGATGATGATGATGATGATGATGATGATGATGATGATGATGATGATGATGATGATGATGATGATGATGATGATGATGATGATGATGATGATGATGATGATGATGATGATGATGATGAAGATGATGATGATGATGATGATGATGATGATGTTGCTGATGATGATGTTGCTGATGATGATGTTGCTGATGAGGGTGTTGTTGATGATGTTGCTCATGATGTTGATGATGATGTTGCTGATTATGTTGCTGATGATGTTGATGATGATGTTGATGATGATGTTGATGATGATGTTGATGATGATGTTGATGATGATGTTGATGATGATGTTGATGATGATGTTGATGATGATGTTGATGATGATGTTGATGATGATGTTCCTGATGATGTTGATGTTGATGATGATGTTGATGATGATGTTGATGATGATGTTGATGATGATGTTGATGATGATGTTGCTGATGATGTTGCTGATGATGTTGCTGATGATGTTGCTGATGATGTTGCTGATGATGTTGCTGGTGATGTTGCTGATGATGTTGCTGATGATGTTGCTGATGATGACGTGAGACGGTGTGGTATGCCCGGAGGCGGTGTTGTATGCCCGGAGGCGGTGTTGTATGCCCGGAGGCGGTGTGGTATGCCCGGAGGCGGTGTTGTATGCCCGGAGGCGGTGTTGTATGCCCGG
>JAXIVJ010012844.1:15000-20000 GCA_036785665.1 Chirona hameri | reverse complement strand
GATGATGATGATGATGATGATGATGATGATGATGATGATGATGATGATGATGATGATGATGATGATGATGATGATGTTGCTGATGATGATGTTGCTGATGATGATGTTGCTGATGATAATGTTGTTGATGATGTTGCTGATGATGTTGCTGATGATGTTGCTGATGATGTTGCTGATGATGTTGATGATGATGTTGATGATGATGTTGATGATGATGTTGATGATGATGTTGATGATGATGTTGCTGATGATGTTGCTGATGATGTTGCTGATGATGTTGCTGATGATGCTGCTGATGATGTTGCTGGTGATGTTGCTGATGATGTTGCTGATGATGTTGCTGATGATGACGTGAGACGGTGTGGTATGCCCGGAGGCGGTGTTGTATGCCCGGAGGCGGTGTTGTATGCCCGGAGGCGGTGTGGTATGCCCGGAGGCGGTGTTGTATGCCCGGAGGCGGTGTTGTATGCCCGGAGGCGGTGTGGTATGCCCGGAAGCGGTGTTGTATGCCCGGAGGCGGTGTTGTATGCCCTGAGGCGGTCTGGTATGCCCGGAGGCGGTGTAGTATGCCCGGAGGCGGTGTTGTATGCCCGGAGGCGGTGTGGTATGCCCGGAGGCGGTGCAGTATGCCCGGAGGCGGTGTTGTATGCCCGGAGGCGGTGTGGTATGCCCGGAGGCGGTGTAGTATGCCCGGAGGCGGTGTTGTATGCCCGGAGGCGGTGTGGTATGCCCGGAGGCGGTGTAGTATGCCCGGAGGCGGTGTTGTATGCCCGGAGGCGGTGTGGTATGCCCGGAGGCGGTACAACACCGCCTCCGGGCATGATGATGATAATGATGATGATGATGATGATGATGATGATGATGATGATGATGATGATGATGATGATGATGATGATGATGATGATGATGATGATGATGATGATGATGATGATGATGATGATGATGATGATGATGATGTTGCTGATGATGATGTTGCTGATGATGATGTTGCTGAGGATGATGTTGCTGATGATGATGTTGCTGATGAGGATGTTGCTGATGATGATGTTGCGGATGATGATGTTGCTGATGATGATGTTGATGATGATGTTGCTGATGATGTTGATGATGATGTTGCTGATGATGTTGCTGAAGATGTTGATGATGATGTTGATGATGATGTTGATGATGATGTTGATGATGATGTTGATGATGATGTTGATGATGATGTTGCTGATGATGTTGCTGATGATGTTGCTGATGATGTTGCTGATGATGTTGCTGATGATGACGTGAGACGGTGTGGTATGCCCGGAGGCGGTGTTGTATGCCCGGAGGCGGTGTTGTATGCCCGGAGGCGGTGTGGTATGCCCGGAGGCGGTGTTGTATGCCCGGAGGCGGTGTTGTATGCCCGGAGGCGGTGTGGTATGCCCGGAGGCGGTGTAGTATGCCCGGAGGCGGTGTTGTATGCCCGGAGGCGGTGTGGTATGCCCGGAGGCGGTGTAGTATGCCCGGAGGCGGTGTTGTATGCCCGGAGGCGGTGTGGTATGCCCGGAGGCGGTGTAGTTTGACCGGAGGCGGTGTTGTATGCCCGGAGGCGGTGTGGTATGCCCGGAGGCGGTGTAGTATGCCCGGAGGCGGTGTTGTATGCCTGGAGGCGGTGTGGTATGCCCGGAGGCGGTACAACACCGCCTCCGGGCATGATGATGATGATAATGATGATGATGATGATGATGATGATGATGATGATGATGATGATGATGATGATGATGATGATGATGATGATGATGATGATGATGATGATGATGATGATGATGATGATGATGATGATGATGATGATGATGATGATGATGATGATGATGATGATGATGATGATGATGATGATGATGATGATGATGATGATGATGATGATGATGATGATGATGAAGATGATGATGATGATGATGATGATGATGATGTTGCTGATGATGATGTTGCTGATGATGATGTTGCTGATGAGGGTGTTGTTGATGATGTTGCTCATGATGTTGATGATGATGTTGCTGATTATGTTGCTGATGATGTTGATGATGATGTTGATGATGATGTTGATGATGATGTTGATGATGATGTTGATGATGATGTTGATGATGATGTTGATGATGATGTTGATGATGATGTTGATGATGATGTTCCTGATGATGTTGATGTTGATGATGATGTTGATGATGATGTTGATGATGATGTTGATGATGATGTTGCTGATGATGTTGCTGATGATGTTGCTGGTGATGTTGGTGATGATGTTGCTGATGATGTTGCTGATGATGACGTGAGACGGTGTGGTATGCCCGGAGGCGGTGTTGTATGCCCGGAGGCGGTGTTGTATGCCCGGAGGCGGTGTGGTATGCCCGGAGGCGGTGTTGTATGCCCGGAGGCGGTGTTGTATGCCCGGAGGCGGTGTGGTATGCCCGGAGGCGGTGTTGTATGCCCGGAGGCGGTGTTGTATGCCCTGAGGCGGTCTGGTATGCCCGGAGGCGGTGTAGTATGCCCGGAGGCGGTGTTGTATGCCCGGAGGCGGTGTGGTATGCCCGGAGGCGGTGCAGTATGCCCGGAGGCGGTGTTGTATGCCCGGAGGCGGTGTGGTATGCCCGGAGGCGGTGTAGTATGCCCGGAGGCGGTGTTGTATGCCCGGAGGCGGTGTGGTATGCCCGGAGGCGGTGTAGTATGCCCGGAGGCGGTGTTGTATGCCCGGAGGCGGTGTGGTATGCCCGGAGGCGGTACAACACCGCCTCCGGGCATGATGATGATAATGATGATGATGATGATGATGATGATGATGATGATGATGATGATGATGATGATGATGATGATGATGATGATGATGATGATGATGATGATGATGATGATGATGATGATGATGATGATGATGATGATGATGATGATGATGATGATGATGATGATGATGATGATGATGATGATGATGATGATGTTGCTGATGATGATGTTGCTGATGATGATGTTGCTGATGATAATGTTGTTGATGATGTTGCTGATGATGTTGCTGATGATGTTGCTGATGATGTTGCTGATGATGTTGATGATGATGTTGATGATGATGTTGATGATGATGTTGATGATGATGTTGATGATGATGTTGCTGATGATGTTGCTGATGATGTTGCTGATGATGTTGCTGATGATGCTGCTGATGATGTTGCTGGTGATGTTGCTGATGATGTTGCTGATGATGTTGCTGATGATGACGTGAGACGGTGTGGTATGCCCGGAGGCGGTGTTGTATGCCCGGAGGCGGTGTTGTATGCCCGGAGGCGGTGTGGTATGCCCGGAGGCGGTGTTGTATGCCCGGAGGCGGTGTTGTATGCCCGGAGGCGGTGTGGTATGCCCGGAAGCGGTGTTGTATGCCCGGAGGCGGTGTTGTATGCCCTGAGGCGGTCTGGTATGCCCGGAGGCGGTGTAGTATGCCCGGAGGCGGTGTTGTATGCCCGGAGGCGGTGTGGTATGCCCGGAGGCGGTGCAGTATGCCCGGAGGCGGTGTTGTATGCCCGGAGGCGGTGTGGTATGCCCGGAGGCGGTGTAGTATGCCCGGAGGCGGTGTTGTATGCCCGGAGGCGGTGTGGTATGCCCGGAGGCGGTGTAGTATGCCCGGAGGCGGTGTTGTATGCCCGGAGGCGGTGTGGTATGCCCGGAGGCGGTACAACACCGCCTCCGGGCATGATGATGATAATGATGATGATGATGATGATGATGATGATGATGATGATGATGATGATGATGATGATGATGATGATGATGATGATGATGATGATGATGATGATGATGATGATGATGATGATGATGATGATGATGATGATGATGATGATGATGATGATGATGATGATGATGATGATGATGATGATGTTGCTGATGATGATGTTGCTGATGATGATGTTGCTGATGATGATGTTGTTGATGATGTTGCTGATGATGTTGCTGATGATGTTGCTGATGATGTTGCTGATGATGTTGATGATGATGTTGATGATGATGTTGATGATGATGTTGATGATGATGTTGATGATGATGTTGATGATGATGTTGATGATGTTGTTGATGTTGATGATGATGTTAATGATGATGTTGATGATGATGTTGATGATGATGTTGCTGATGATGTTGCTGATGATGTTGCTGATGATGTTGCTGGTGATGTTGCTGATGATGTTGCTGATGATGTTGCTGATGATGTTGCTGATGATGACGTGAGACGGTGTGGTATGCCCGTTTGCGGTGTTGTATGCCCGGAGGCGGTGTTGTATGCCCGGAGGCGGTGTGGTATGCCCGGAGGCGGTGTTGTATGCCCGGAGGCGGTGTTGTATGCCCGGAGGCGGTGTGGTATGCCCGGAGGAGGTGTAGTATGCCCGGAGGCGGTGTTGTATGCCCGGAGGCGGTGTGGTATGCCCGGAGGCGGTGTAGTATGCCCAGAGGCGGTGTTGTATGCCCGGAGGCGGTGTGGTATGCCCGGAGGCGGTACAACACCGCCTCCGGGCATGATGATGATAATGATGATGATGATGATGATGATGATGATGATGATGATGATGATGATGATGATGATGATGATGATGATGATGATGATGATGATGATGATGATGATGATGATGATGATGATGATGATGATGATGATGATGATGATGATGATGATGATGATGATGATGATGATGATGATGATGATGATGATGATGTTGCTGATGATGATGTTGCTGAGGATGATGTTGCTGATGATGATGTTGCTGATGAGGATGTTGCTGATGATGATGTTGCTGATGAGGATGTTGCTGATGATGATGTTGATGATGATGTTGCTGATGATGATGATGATGATGATGACGATGATGATGATGATGATGATTATGATGATGATGATCATGATGATGATGATGATGATGATGATGATGTTGCTGATGATGATGTTGCTGATGATGATGTTGCTGTTGATGATGATGTTGATGATGATGTTGCTGATGATGTTGCTGATGATG
>JAXIVJ010012844.1:5000-7500 GCA_036785665.1 Chirona hameri | reverse complement strand
ATGATGTTCCTGATGATGTTGATGTTGATGATGATGTTGATGATGATGTTGATGATGATGTTGATGATGATGTTGCTGATGATGTTGCTGATGATGTTGCTGATGATGTTGCTGATGATGTTGCTGATGATGTTGCTGGTGATGTTGGTGATGATGTTGCTGATGATGTTGCTGATGATGACGTGAGACGGTGTGGTATGCCCGGAGGCGGTGTTGTATGCCCGGAGGCGGTGTTGTATGCCCGGAGGCGGTGTGGTATGCCCGGAGGCGGTGTTGTATGCCCGGAGGCGGTGTTGTATGCCCGGAGGCGGTGTGGTATGCCCGGAGGCGGTGTTGTATGCCCGGAGGCGGTGTTGTATGCCCTGAGGCGGTCTGGTATGCCCGGAGGCGGTGTAGTATGCCCGGAGGCGGTGTTGTATGCCCGGAGGCGGTGTGGTATGCCCGGAGGCGGTGCAGTATGCCCGGAGGCGGTGTTGTATGCCCGGAGGCGGTGTGGTATGCCCGGAGGCGGTGTAGTATGCCCGGAGGCGGTGTTGTATGCCCGGAGGCGGTGTGGTATGCCCGGAGGCGGTGTAGTATGCCCGGAGGCGGTGTTGTATGCCCGGAGGCGGTGTGGTATGCCCGGAGGCGGTACAACACCGCCTCCGGGCATGATGATGATAATGATGATGATGATGATGATGATGATGATGATGATGATGATGATGATGATGATGATGATGATGATGATGATGATGATGATGATGATGATGATGATGATGATGATGATGATGATGATGATGATGATGATGATGATGATGATGATGATGATGATGATGATGATGTTGCTGATGATGATGTTGCTGATGATGATGTTGCTGATGATGATGTTGTTGATGATGTTGCTGATGATGTTGCTGATGATGTTGCTGATGATGTTGCTGATGATGTTGATGATGATGTTGATGATGATGTTGATGATGATGTTGATGATGATGTTGATGATGATGTTGCTGATGATGTTGCTGATGATGTTGCTGATGATGTTGCTGATGATGTTGCTGATGATGTTGCTGGTGATGTTGCTGATGATGTTGCTGATGATGTTGCTGATGATGACGTGAGAAGGTGTGGTATGCCCGGAGGCGGTGTTGTATGCCCGGAGGCGGTGTTGTATGCCCGGAGGCGGTGTTATATGCCCGGAGGCGGTGTGGTATGCCCGGAAGCGGTGTTGTATGCCCGGAGGCGGTGTTGTATGCCCTGAGGCGGTCTGGTATGCCCGGAGGCGGTGTAGTATGCCCGGAGGCGGTGTTGTATGCCCGGAGGCGGTGTGGTATGCCCGGAGGCGGTGCAGTATGCCCGGAGGCGGTGTTGTATGCCCGGAGGCGGTGTGGTATGCCCGGAGGCGGTGTAGTATGCCCGGAGGCGGTGTTGTATGCCCGGAGGCGGTGTGGTATGCCCGGAGGCGGTGTAGTATGCCCGGAGGCGGTGTTGTATGCCCGGAGGCGGTGTGGTATGCCCGGAGGCGGTACAACACCGCCTCCGGGCATGATGATGATAATGATGATGATGATGATGATGATGATGATGATGATGATGATGATGATGATGATGATGATGATGATGATGATGATGATGATGATGATGATGATGATGATGATGATGATGATGATGATGTTGCTGATGATGATGTTGCTGATGATGATGTTGCTGATGATGTTGCTGATGATGCTGCTGATGATGTTGCTGATGATAATGTTGTTGATGATGTTGCTGATGATGTTGCTGATGATGTTGCTGATGATGTTGCTGATGATGTTGATGATGATGTTGATGATGATGTTGATGATGATGTTGATGATGATGTTGCTGATGATGTTGCTGATGATGTTGCTGATGATGTTGCTGATGATGTTGCTGATGATGCTGCTGATGATGTTGCTGGTGATGTTGCTGATGATGTTGCTGATGATGTTGCTGATGATGACGTGAGACGGTGTCGTATGCCCGGAGGCGGTGTTGTATGCCCGGAGGCGGTGTTGTATGCCCGGAGGCGGTGTGGTATGCCCGGAGGCGGTGTTGTATGCCCGGAGGCGGTGTTATATGCCCGGAGGCGGTGTGGTATGCCCGGAAGCGGTGTTGTATGCCCGGAGGCGGTGTTGTATGCCCTGAGGCGGTCTGGTATGCCCGGAGGCGGTGTAGTATGCCCGGAGGCGGTGTTGTATGCCCGGAGGCGGTGTGGTATGCCCGGAGGCGGTGCAGTATGCCCGGAGGCGGTGTTGTATGCCCGGAGGCGGTGTGGTATGCCCGGAGGCGGTGTAGTATGCCCGGAGGCGGTGTTGTATGCCCGGAGGCGGTGTGGTATGCCCGGAGGCGGTGTAGTATGCCCGGAGGCGGTGTTGTATGCCCGGAGGCGGTGTGGTATGCCCGGAGGCGGTACAACACCGCCTCCGGGCATGATGATGATAATGATGATGATGATGATGATGATGATGATGATGATGATGATGATGATGATGAT
>JAXIVJ010012843.1:0-39017 GCA_036785665.1 Chirona hameri | reverse complement strand
CCAATTTACAAAGCAATAGGGTAGAGACAATTTTCGTAAGGTGGGGTTAAAGTATGTTCGTTGGAAGCGCATTGTTTTTTGTTTGTTTTGTTTTTACAAATTACACTGTTCCATTTTCTTCATTCAAAACAATGAATCCATTTTTTTTAAAAAATCGAAAAAAAAGCCAAAAGAAATACTGGATGGTGATTGGCCGAATTAGTCGTGACGTCACTATATAGCTGTCCGGTTGGAGGCGAATACAGTGGCACATGTTTTTAGTAAATAACTCGGAAACGAAGAGAGTCAGGCCATTGCTACTTCGTGACATTTAAGCCAACACAATAGCGGATCGTTTGACAACAAAAAAATCGAAAATCGGTCGGTATATTTTTGGAGTTATGTTAATTTGAAATCAAACATCGCGGCGAGAATCGCGGTCGGCGAAGCGATATATCAGGCACTAGCAATGGATCGGGATGATTGAAACGCCATTTGGCATCTTTGGGTAACTTGATGTCAGAAATATCTCATTGACCCCATTATGGTGACCTATGACGTCACGGAGAGGTCAAGTTAGGTCACATTCTAACTTGACCTCTCTGTGACATCATAGGTCACCACAATGGGGTCAATGAGATGTTTCTGACATCAGGTTACCCAGAGATGCCGAATGGCGTTTCAATCATTCGATCCGATTGCTGGTGCCTGAGATATCGCTTCGCCGACCGCGATTCACGCAGCCATCTTCTATTTCAAATTCATATAACTCAAAATTTACCGACCGATTTTCGTGTTTTTTTTGGTGTCAAACGATCCGCTATTGTGTTGGCTTAAATGTCACGAAGTGGCAATGGCCTGCCTCTCTTCGTTTACGAGTTATTTACGAAAACCATGTGCCGCTGTATTCGCCTCCAACCGGACAGCTATATAGTGACGTCATCACCGGCCCATGCCCTCGGGGCAAACAAAGAAAGGCGTTGTTTCGAAAAACTAGAGCAAAGTAAGAAATTTGGACTTCGATTTGTAAATGACAAAAGTCCATTATTGATTAATTTCATCTGACCCCAACAGGTGTTCCCTACCCTAATAGGGTAGGGATATACTAGGGAAGCAGTGGATAATAGTGATGGGATGAATGGCACATGAATATGTGCATTGTGGCTCATAATTAAGTTTCAGCCACACATGTTCAATAATTCTCTCAGAAACCAATGCAACATTGCTTTAAAAGCGCATCATTTTCCCATCCCTTAGTTCACCTGAATAAATTTGGCATGCACACTTCAAAGCACTGTGTCCAAATATTGATGCAGTAACAACATGGGTGATTTTTTGTTTTAAATAAAAATAACTTCATAATAATTTCATGTATTTATATTTAAAAATAAATCTTATTTACTTAAAAATATAAAGTTTAAAATTTTAAAAAGGTTATCCTGAGAAAATGACAAACATATTTGATGTAATTTGTTGCCACACGATGTCATCTCAATTTTTGCAGAAACAAACCCAAAAAACTTATATCAACAGTTTGAGTTGTGACTTGAGGTGGATGGAGTAAACAGTTGCGTGTCAGATGGTGTGATTATTTTTGGAGACTGGCCATTTTCTGTGGGGATTATGTGTTTTTAGTGAAATGTTGTCAATAATTGTTAATTTTTTCTCCTTAAGGGAAATAGTTCACCTTGGAAATGTTTACCAAACACGATTGCATTATATTTTTTAATACTTTTTTTAATGTTTTTTTTTTAATTATTTGACATCATCGCCGACGGGGTGAACCATTTATGGGCGAAGTCACACAGATAAAACCACACGCATTCACATACTTAAAAGATCACATTACATCCCTCACCCATAACCATCCATACCTATAATAATAATAACAAAATCACCTAGAAGATCCTCTATAATACAAAAGCGATGGTTAAAAGCTGTTAAATGACACAGATGGATTTAAAATATAAGAATAAAATGCGAAATAAGAAATATGTGATGAAATAGTGAAGATAAAATAGCAAAAATGAAGACAAAGGTAAACATGAAAACGAATATAAAATTAAATAGAAATAAAAAGTAACAATAGTTACACAATAGTTACACAATAGTTACACAATAGTTACAAAAGTAACAATAGTTACACCCATCACATTTCGACGGTGTCCAGACAATTCTTCGTCCAGCATTTCTTCGTAGCGCATTTCTTCGTCCGCAAATCTTCGTCTTGCGTTTCTTCGTAGCGCATTTCTTCGTCGCGCGTTTCTTCGTCTCGCATTTCTTCGTATCGGCAACGCGCGACGAAGAAATGCGAGACGAAGAAACGTGCGAGGAAGAAATGCGGAGACGAAGATCTGCGGACGAAGAAATGCGGACGAAGAAATGCCCGACGAAGAAATGCGGGACGAAGATTTGTCATGGAATCCATTTCGACACCAGTGACAAATAAAACGTACATAGCGCGTATAGACTACCTACTTACAATGAAGCGACATATGACCTTACTTTGCCACAAAATGATGAGTGTCTGAGAACAGGTCCACCGTGGAACATTTATCTACGAGCCTATTTATTTTTATATTGTCAAAAATGGTCTTATATTGCGCTGATTCAGGACAGAAGGGCGTAAATTATTATTGTTTATCAACTATATGCATACTCTCCGAGTCAGAGTCCTGACTGTCACACACATTTCAAAAATGGTTCAGCCAATCAGATTCAAAAGTAGTTGTGTAAGGATAGACTCGCATTAGAGATGTGCCAACCGGCGGCCGGCGGTTTGCTTGCAAGCACCAGCTGCAAGCTGATTGGCTGATGGTATAGCCTCTGCCAGGGCTATACCATCAGCCAATCAGCCAATCCAACACAACATTATTTTGCCAGCGCCGCATTCTTTTGCCAAAAAATCCAATATATTTGGCTGGTCTTTTCAGACAAGAAAACTTGCAGGTAGGGGTTTCCCAACACAGGCTACAAAACTGCTATCTCAGTTTAAAACTAATGTTGAAGGTGAACTATTTCCTTTAAGTAAAGTGCATATGACAAGCTCCGCCCACTGAGTCAAAAAATGTCAATAAATTGTTTTTTGGACCTAGTGCCATTAACTGCTGTTTGAAATATTCCACACACAAATTGTGCACCATGTGGTCATTGTCTAAGCACCCTTAAATACCAATAATCATCATGATCAACTAAGGGGAAAAATATACATCAGTGGCTATGAGAGGCCTGGCCATTATTTTGAGTTTATTCTTTGCAACTTCTGTGCTGTGTGCGTGGTGCTATTTTGTGTGAAATATTTCATGCTAAGCGTTCCATAGTAAACAGCAAATATGGTTTTATCTGTGTGACTTCACCCATAAATGGTTCACCCCGTCTGCGATGATGTTAAATCAATAAATTAATAAAATTATGTAGATTGTGGTGTGGATTTAAATGAAATAGATCTCCAAAATGTCACTTTATATTGTCACGCACATTCCAACTTCAACTTAGGTTAAGGTGCAGGCCGAGGCTGCGGAAGGAATTGTATTATTATTTTGTGACGGAAGCACAGATGCAGTCAATTTATTTCATAATGAAAAGCTTTCATTAAACACTTAATGATGACCGGAAAATATGTTGGAACACAAAAACCACATCAACTTAGGTTAAGGCGCAGGCCGAGGCTGTGGAAGGAATTGTATTATTATTTTGTGACGGAAGCACAGATGCAGTCAATTTATTTCATAATGAAAAGCTTTCTTTAAACACTTAATGATGACCGCAAAATATGTTGTAACAACAAAAACCACATAAATCGGTTTAAATCAAGTACAAACCTTGCAGGTGCACAGAAACACGCCCAACCAGCAGATAAAGAACCGGCAGATTTCCTGAGACGGTGAACGATAATTCAACCGAAACCCGCTGGAAGCTTTGTACAAGGGAACAGCTGGTCAGAGGGTGTATCAGAAACTTCCAGAAGTCGGACAGCAGTGATCTGATAAAATAAATGTTGACATTATTTTCATTTCGTTATTTTTATATAAAAATAATATATATCTTATATTAATTTCTTCTGTTCTCTTTTTAAAAAATAGTTTACTTAATATAAACTACCTATAAGTGTAATAATGACTTGCTATAACAATGATTAATTTGCAACAGCTGACAAAGCTTTCTCACATGGCTTTGTTCAGCTCCGGCCACTCGGCCACCCACCAATGGATGCCATTACTAACTTTGTAATGTTATATTTTAGTCCTTTTACGTCACTAATCTCAGCCAATGAGAATGCGTTTTAAGAGACAGTGCGCTCGCCATCTTTGCGTACTTTCGCATTCCCTTCGTTGACATCGCCCGATGCGTTGCTCTTTTTGTATTCACATTTCACAAAATGACTTGTTTAATGGATGTGTGAAAAATGATCCTGCCATTTGATGTAATTTCAACTGCCTTTGCTAGAAAAATATCAAATAATAGGGGTTAAAATAGCCCGGTCCATATTATTATTTGAAATGGGCGCCCCCTTCGTGCTTATGAAGTCACGGTGTTTGCTACTCATGTTAGACGGGTCCACCTAGTCTATGTCCATGTCCTTGGCTCCTATTTAGCGCGTGGTCGGTATTGAGGCACATGACGGGAGGGCACGTGCCAGCAGAGAGCCGGTGGCGGATCAAGAGGGAGGGGCCGAGCAAGGCCGTACAAAAGGAGGAGCCGCGAAGGAATCTTGGGGGCCGCGGGTCATGCCCCCCTTCAGCCGACTTCAGCTTCGTGGGGGCCAGCCGAGCTCTCGCAGAGCGTCCTCCCATTGCAGCCTATAGAGGGCATATTTCAGGGGACCATTCTGCTCTACGGAGGGCCCAATCTCGCACGCATACAGAGTGAGAGGGCCTATTTTGACCTAATATTATTTGACGAAGAGCCTCATCTGTGTGTCCGCGCCGATTGAAGTAATGTGAAAAGTCCTGCCCGGCATTTCAATTTAGCTCTAACCAATTACCTTTGCACCGAAAGTACGATGCTCTGCCCGACTGAACCACCCGATCGGCTACCGGCCGTGGGTTCTGTACAGTGGCGGATCCAGACTGGGCATGAGCCTCGAAATGGCCCAATAACCCGAGGGGGCCCCATAGCCGATCGAAGTAACTCAAAGTGGCGAATTTCACCCCGTTTTCAAACAAATCGCAAATACATTTTCCCACTGACCTCCAGAGGGCCCATTCCGACCTCCCAGAGACCCCGCTCTGGTCTCGATAGGGGCCATTCTGGTTTGTATAGGCCCATTTTAGCATGTGCAAGGCATATTTTAAACTAAATAGGTCCATTCTGAGCTCTGGCCTACGTTTGTCTTAAAGGTCAAAAGGGCCCACTAAGGCTTGAGGGGGCCACGTAGCAAAGTGGCCCCCTCAACTTGACCCTCACCGAATCCTGGATCCGCAACTGGTTCTGTATGTTACCCTGCGCAACAGTTCACCCAAGGCCCTAGATACTAGTTCACCCAAGCAGCTGATCGCCGACACTTTGGCGAAGAGAATGAATCATGTGCTAGTGACCAGGGTACCTCAGTTTTAAAAGACCGGCATTAGCCCGCTTCCAAGTCTCCCGAAAAATGGCAATGGGTTGACGGGTAACTAGTAGACGTGGACAATGGAAATGGAAGTAGTGTTGCCGCAATATGGACGCGGTCAAGTCCTTCCAGCTCCGTGGAGCAGCATGCGTCATCAATTATCCAATCAAAGTAGCAATACACCTGCACAGGTAAAAATGTATTCAACGGCGATCAGGCGGAACAACAGGCAGATTCCGGCACTCAGTCTTTTACAGCCACCGTCCAATACCGGTCATTTCAGTCTCGAACGAAGGACGTGTATTCCGCCAGACCTCACCAAAACAGGATAAAAGACACCATAAAAACACCATGGAGAGTAACAACCGCTCCGTCGAGCTGTCGTCTTCCAATAACAAGCGACCGCAGACGGTGTCTGGCGCCGCCAGCAGTGTTCGCATCAGTAACTGCGTCCGAACAGGGTGTAGAACTTGGGCTTGTTCGTGCAGCTGGGGTTGATGCAGCCAGCGTCCGCCGCCAGCTCGGCCGGCTGCTTGAAGGGGATGCACAGCCCCTTGGCGCCCATGGCTGGCGCTCCAGGCTCGATCGCCTCCTCTCTGCAGAACAAAAAAATAGTTTCCGGCCATGAAATACCTATACGCGGGGTCGTAGAAGCAACAAAGGCAGCCGACATGTTCCAAGAGCCATCGGCATCCATGCGATGTGCAAAGACTGAGCACAGCCCCAAGCTCAATAATTAGAGACACGAAAATGCTAGTCGCAGCCGGCACACTGGATCAAAACTGATCACAAAACTGATCACAGCAAGGCAACCAGCGCGTGAACTGACGAATAAACTGGGCGCATAGCCAGCATATTGACTCATAAAATAATAAATAATACCATGTCAGACAAATTTAGTTTCAGCATGCATCTGAGCAATCAATTAGCACACAAATAATAGGAGAATAGTGAAACCCCGCTTTGAGAAAAGTTCGCTGAAGAAGACTGTGGCTTGTTCTGCTGTTCGTTACTTAGGAATCATACGTCAGGCCCCGCCCCGCTCCTCTACCCCTGCCGTCCCCACCCCGCCCCTCTACCCCCACCGTCCCCGCCCCGCTCCTCTACCCCCACCGTCCCGCCCCGCTCCTCTACCCCCACCGTCCCGCCCCGCTCCTCTACCCCCACCGTCCCGCCCCGCTCCTCTACCCCCACCGAAGCTCCTCCACCCCACCATCCCGCCCCTCTACCCCCACCGTCCCGCCCCCTGCCGTCCCCGTCTCGCCCCTGCCGGCTGACCTGGCCGAGTCCTTCTTTATGCGCTCCTCGCAGGCGCCTTCTCCGCAGAAGGGCGCCTGGATCAGACACTTGCTGTCCAGTCGGCGGCAGAAATCGCCAAAGTCGTGGCTGATCACCACATGCTCGTCCTGGTTCGCCTTAGCCCGCGCGAACATGTCCGCCTGGATCTCCGTCAGCTGGCGCGGCACGTCGTCGGCCAGCGCGGCGCGCGCGTGCGTCGCCTTTTGGCCCGTGTCGCGGCGCACCAGCACGTACTGGTTCTGGCGCAGGTCGCGCGGCCCCAGCTCGAGCCGCAGCGGCACGCCGCGCAGCTCCCAGTGGTTGAACTTCCAGCCTGGGGAGACGTTCAGGCGCAGGTCGGCGCGGCAGCGGACGCCGGCGGCGCACAGTTGCGTCTCGTACTGGCGACAGGTGTCCAGCAGCGCCTCCCGCTCGGCCTCCTTCATGCTGGCCGAGATGCCGCAAGGCACCACCACCACCTGGCGGCGGCAGACGCAACCACTGGTCAACAGCGGCACACACCACCACCACCTGGCGGCGGCAGACGCAACTACTGGTCAGCAGCGGCACACACCACCACCTGGCGGCGGCAGACGCAACTACTGGTCAGCAGCGGCACACACCTGCCACCTGTGTGTGCCGCTGCTGTAGTAGTTGCGTCTGCCACCTGGCGGCGGCAGACGCAACCACTGGTCAACAGCGGCACACACCACCACCACCTGGCGGCGGCAGACGCAACTACTGGTCAACAGCGGCACACACCACCTGGCGGCGGCAGACTCAACCACTGGTCAGCAGCGGCACACACCTGCCACCTGTGTGTGCCGCTGCTGTAGTAGTTGCGTCTGCCACCTGGCGGCGGCAGACGCAACTACTTGTGAACAGCGGTACATCACGGCGGCAACCCTACACCACAATTATTATCTCTGAATACTCACCAATGACGATCTCCGATTACTCGATTTGTGCAATCACAAAACATAATAACTTCACGTAATACGCCTAAGGAATGTTTGCAATGCTCCAGTTATGTAAAATGAAGAGGTAACGCTCATCTTTCCACAGGTGGTCCCACCCCTCTCCATACAGGTCCCCAGAGCAGGAGGCCCGCCGACCCGTCCGTGCCGCCCACCTGCACGCTGGCGACCCGCGGCGGCAGCACCAGGCCCTGGTTGTCGCCGTGCACCATCACCATCACTCCCAGCGTGCGCGTGGTGATGCCCCACGAGTTCTGCCACACGTGCTGCTTCTCCTGCGTCTCCGGGTCATCGAACACTATCTCGAACATTTGGCTGAAGTTCTGGCCGAGGTGGTGCGAGGTGGCGCCCTGGATGGCACGGCCGCTGGCGCCCACGTACGCCTCCACCGTGGTGGTGTAGTCGCCACCTGGCCGGCACGGTACGGTACAGTTACAACACGGTAGTCACGCATGACGTGACCTCGGCAGAAGAATTCCGCGCCAGAAACACGGCGTGTTGCGAAGCAAGGCGCTGTTTGCGCGGCACGGTTACAATCAGGTGACACGGTTACAATCAGGCGGCACGGTTACAATCAGGTGGCACGGTTACAATCAGGCAGCACGGTTGGAAACACAGCACTGTTGGAAACATAACACTGTTGGAAACATATCACTGTTGGAAACATAACACTGTTGGAAACACGACACTGTTGGAAACGTGGGATTGTTGGAAACTTGGCACTGTTGGAAACACGACACTGTTGGAAACACGACACTTGGAAATACGGCACTGTTGGAAACTTGGCACTGTTGGAAACTTGGCACTGTTGGAAACACGACACTTGGAAATACGGCCCTATTGGAAACACGGCACTGTTGGAAACACGGCACTGTTGGAAACATGGCACTGTTGGAAACACGGCACTGTTGGAAACATAACACTTGGAAACACGACACTTGGAAATACGGCACTGTTGGAAACATGGCACTGTTGGGAAAATACCACTGCTGGGAAAATACCACTGCTGGAAACATAACACTGTTGGAAACATAACACTGTTGGAAACGTTGGAAACGTGGCACTGTTGGAACCATGAAGTGGCACAGTCCGAATCGCGCCGATGCATGTGAGAAACCCAACAGCTGTCCCCCACGGCCCGGCCCGGCCCGTCCCTGCCGGCGGCGACTGGCCGGCCAGGGCCCACACTCTGCCGCCACGTACCGGCGAACTTCTCCTTCTCCGTCTTGCGGCCGGGGATAACCGGAATTGCCAGCAGGTCCTCGTAGATCTGCCGGTACAGGTCCAGGATGGTCTTCACCTCCTGGTCGGCTTCCGGCTTGGTGGCGAACGCCGTGTGGCCCTCCTGCCAGAGGAACTCGCGCGTGCGCAGGAACGGCTGCGGGTGCTTGAACTCCCAGCGCTGCAACGGCACCGGCACGTCAGGTGGTCAGCACCGCACGGGGAGCCATGCCACCACCAGCTGCAATGCAGACCAACTTCCGTGTTCACGCGCTCTAAAAATGACACATTTATTCACACTGATACATTTGTTATATTTAATTCCATTATTATACTTTATTTTATTCATCACGTTATATTTAATGATGATTATTTTTATGTTTATTGATAGAAAGGATCCGGTGAATCCATGTCCAGGAGCCGAGTGTGATGTGTGAGCGAATATTTATTATGCACAAGGAATAAGCAATCTCATCGCGAAGTTTAAATTTAATACTATTTTCATAACTGTTTACTGGATGGCCAGCGATGAATAGTAGCATCGCACAATTACATGTATGCATGCAAATAGTATCATCTTCACAGTACGGGCCATTCCCAAACAGATGTGACAAGGGATTGGACCACGCGTCAACAGCGGGACCTGAGTCAGTCGGGGGCGCCCTACTGACCACCACGTTACACCACTGGTTGAGCCGGAGCGGCAGGTCGCGGTGCGACTGAATCCAGCGCGCGTACGCCGGGTACATGACCGTCTCGCTGGTAGGCCGGATGGCGATCGGCTCGGCCAGCTCCGTGTCGCCAGACTTGGTTACCCAGGCCACCTGCGGAGCGGAGACGGGTCAGACCGGACACGAGCTCACCACAGAGAGCGTCTCGCCGCGCCAAGGACAAGACAAGACGGGTCAGACCGGACACTGAGCTCACCACAGAGAGCGTCTCGCCGCGCCAGAGACAAGACAAGACAAATCAGACCGGACACTGAGCTCACCACAGAGAGCGTCTCGCCGCGCCAGAGACAAGACAAGACGAATCAGACCGGATACTGAGCTCACCACAGAGAGCGTCTCGCCGCGCCAAACAACGTATCTACAATAAACACGGGCATCCCGTCGCATTAAACCCGACACTACTCGTCCCGGCGGTCTATCTGGTGATCCCGCAATGCTGCCGGCCTGGACTGGGGCCTGGGAACCTGCCGACCCTGCCCGAGCTGAGACCCTCCCGTCTTACTAACTGACCCGAGACCTTCCGAACCCGACCGACTGACCTCGGGAGCGAAGTCGGCGATGTGCGTCTTCTCCTTCTCCAGGGCAGCGTGCGACACGAACATGGGGAAGTAGCAGTTCTCCACGCCCAGCTTCTTGATCTCGGCGTCGAAGAAGTCCTTGATGTTCTCCCAGATGGAGTAGGACCAGGGTCGCAGGATGTAGCACCCGCTGACGTCATAGTATTCAATCATCTCAGACTTGGTGATCACCTGACGAACGCAGCCAGACAACCCTCAGCACATCGCAGAGAACAACACTATGCGAGCCTGCAGACCAAGTGCAAGTGTTCGAACAATATATTAACCAACAATATCTCTGGTGCAGGCACATCTGACAGAATCAGACCCGGCAAAGGTGACGTTAATAATTAACGATGCACTGGCCCTCAAGAGTTTATCTCATATAAAGCATAAATCATGTTCATGCAACATGGCCGTGACTATAACGTGGCTGCGATCACCATCATTAGCACGTATCCCAGCCCACTCTGTCGGAGGCGTCGGCGTACACAGTACGTGTGGCAAATGACAGCTTAACCGGCACGGTCGGGGAGATCCCAGCTTGGCGCGTCAGATACCAGCTGGGTCTGAGCGTCTGACTAACCTGAGAGTACCAGTCAGAAAGCGCCTCCTCCTTCTTCGCCTCCAGACAGAGACGCGTCTGCTTCTTGGCCGCCGCGTCCTCGCCAGCGGCTACCTTCTTCTCAGCAGCCGGCTTCTTTTCAGCAGCTGGCTTCTTCTCAGCAGCCGGCTTCTTTTCAGCAGCCGGCTTCTTGGGAGCACGGCCGCCGCCCCCGCCGCCGGCTGCCGGCTCCTGACCGGTCAGCTCCTTGTAGGCCTTCTTCAGGGCCAGCAGCGAGGCCACCTCGGCGTCCACCTCCGCCTTGGCCGCCTTCTGCGACTTGATGTCTCGCACTTTGGCGCCCTGCGCGTCAATCTGCGCCTGCAGATTCGTGGCAGATGCGGAGCCGGCAGCGCCCGCGGCGGCGGGGGCGGCTGCGGCGGCTGCGGCGGCAGGGGCGGCTGCGGGGGCGGCGCCTGGCTTCCAGTCCTGGCCAGTGGCTGCCTTGTAGTCGGCCTTCAGCGCCAGCAGCACCTTAACGGCGGCGTCTATGGCGGCTTTGTCAGCCTTGGCAGCCTTGAGCTGTCGGACCTTGTCTCCCTGCTCGGCCGCCTGCTGGCTCAGAGCCGCGCCGTCGCCGGCAGCGGTGGGGGCGGTGGCGGTGGCGGGGGCAGACAGCGTCATGCCCGGCTTCCAGTCCTGGCCAGTGGCCTTCTTGAAGTCGGCTTTGAGAGCAAGCAACGTCTTCACCTCGGCGTCGACTGCCGCCTTCTCGGCCTTGGCTGACTTCACCTGACGGACCTGAAACGTACCACCACGCCGTGAGCACGGCACGGTACAGCACGGCACGGTACAGGGCATAGCACGGCACGGCACGGTACAGCATAGCACGGCACGGCACGGCGCAGCACGGCACGGCACAGCACGGCAAGGCACGGCACGGCACAAACTGGACAACATCGTCCTCCGCAATGACGATGATTAATGTAATTTAAGGGCGTCACGACTGCATGGTTATAAAACGCCCTTCACCTCTAAATGAAACGAAGCTTCACAAAACACATATATATATATCATACCCCACAGGCCTCGTTAAAGTGATGTGATGACACACTGTACAAACGGTGAGTAGATGGAGGCAAATGTTAATGGAAGGAAGCAGAACAGTTGTGGAATTGGTATACAACTGCCTGAGCCAGAGGATCGTCCGTTGGTCACATGGTATCCAGGTATCCAGACCAGGAGTCAGGGTCCGTCCATTGGTCACATATGGTATCCAGACCAGGAGTCAGGGTCCGTCCATTGGTCACATATGGTATCCAGACCAGGAGTCAGGGTCCGTCCATTGGTCACATATGGTATCCAGACCGGGAGTCAGGGTCCGTCCATTGGTCACATATGGTATCCAGACCGGGAGTCAGGGTCCGTCCATTGGTCACATATGGTATCCAGGTATCCAGACCGGGAGTCAGGGTCCGACCATTGGTCACATATGGTATCCAGACCGGGAGTCAGGGTCCGTCCATTGGTCACATATGGTATCCAGGTATCCAGACCGGGAGTCAGGGTCCGTCCATTGGTCACATATGGTATCCAGACCAGGAGTCAGGGTCCGTCCATTAGTCACATATGGTATCCAGACCGGGAGTCAGGGTCCGTCCATTGGTCACATATGGTATCCAGACCGGGAGTCAGGGTCCGTCCATTGGTCACATATGGTATCCAGGTATCCAGACCGGGAGTCAGGGTCCGTCCATTGGTCACATATGGTATCCAGACCGGGAGTCAGGGTCCGTCCATTGGTCACATATGGTATCCAGACCAGGAGTCAGGGTCCGTCCATTGGTCACATATGGTATCCAGACCGGGAGTCAGGGTCCGTCCATTAGTCACATATGGTATCCAGGGGAGTCAGGGTCCGTCCATTGGTCACATATGGTATCCAGACCGGGAGTCAGGGTCCGTCCATTGGTCACATATGGTATCCAGACCGGGAGTCAGGGTCCGTCCATTGGTCACATGGTATCCAGACCGGGAGTCAGGGTCCGTCCATTGGTCACATATGGTATCCAGACCAGGAGTCAGGGTCCTTCCATTGGTCACATATGGTATCCAGACCGGGAGTCAGGGTCCGTCCATTAGTCACATATGGTATCCAGGGGAGTCAGGGTCCGTCCATTGGTCACATATGGTATCCAGACCGGGAGTCAGGGTCCGTCCATTGGTCACATATGGTATCCAGACCGGGAGTCAGGGTCCGTCCATTGGTCACATATGGTATCCAGACCGGGAGTCAAGGTCCGTCCATTGGTCACATATGGTATCCAGACCGGGAGTCAGGGTCCGTCCATTGGTCACATATGGTATCCAGGTATCCAGACCAGGAGTCAGGGTCCGTCCATTGGTCACATATGGTATCCAGACCGGGAGTCAGGGTCCGTCCATTGGTCACATATGGTATCCAGACCAGGAGTCAGGGTCCGTCCATTGGTCACATATGGTATCCAGACCGGGAGTCAGGGTCCGTCCATTGGTCACATATGGTATCCAGACCGGGAGTCAGGGTCCGTCCATTGGTCACATATGGTATCCAGACCGGGAGTCAGGGTCCGTCCATTGGTCACATATGGTATCCAGACCGGGAGTCAGGGTCCGTCCATTGGTCACATATGGTATCCAGACCGGGAGTCAGGGTCCGTCCATTGGCCACATATGGTATCCAGACCGGGAGTCAGGGTCCGTCCATTGGTCACATATGGTATCCAGACCGGGAGTCAGGGTCCGTCCATTGGTCACATATGGTATCCAGGTATCCAGACCAGGAGTCAGGGTCCGTCCATTGGTCACATATGGTATCCAGACCGGGAGTCAGGGTCCGTCCATTGGTCACATATGGTATCCAGACCGGGAGTCAGGGTCCGTCCATTGGTCACATATGGTATCCAGGTATCCAGACCGGGAGTCAGGGTCCGTCCATTGGTAACGTATGGTATCCAGACCGGGAGTCAGGGTCCGTCCATTGGTCACGTATGGTATCCAGACCAGGAGTCAGGGTCCGTCCATTGGTCACATATGGTATCCAGACCGGGAGTCAGGGTCCGTCCATTGGTCACATATGGTATCCAGACCGGGAGTCAGGGTCCGTCCATTGGTCACATATGGTATCCAGACCGGGAGTCAGGGTCCGTCCATTGGTCACATATGGTATCCAGACCGGGAGTCAGGGTCCGTCCATTGGTCACATATGGTATCCAGACCGGGAGTCAGGGTCCGTCCATTGGTCACATATGGTATCCAGACCGGGAGTCAGGGTCCGTCCATTGGTCACATATGGTATCCAGACCGGGAGTCAGGGTCCGTCCATTAGTCACATACGGTATCCAGGGGAGTCAGGGTCCGTCCATTGGTCACATATGGTATCCAGACCGGGAGTCAGGGTCCGTCCATTGGTCACATACGGTATCCAGACCGGGAGTCAGGGTTCGTCCATTGGTCACATATGATATCCAGACCGGGAGTCAGGGTCCGTCCATTGGTCACATACGGTATCCAGACCGGGAGTCAGGGTCTGTCCATTGGTCACATATGGTATCCAGACCGGGAGTCAGGGTCCGTCCATTGGTCACATATGGTATCCAGGTATCCAGACCGGGAGTCAGGGTCCGTCCATTGGTCACATATGGTATCCAGGTATCCAGACCAGGAGTCAGGGTCCGTCCATTGGTCACATATGGTATCCAGGGGAGTCAGGGTCCGTCCATTGGTCACATATGGTATCCAGACCGGGAGTCAGGGTCCGTCCATTGGTCACATATGGTAGCCAGACCGGGAGTCAGGGTCCGTCCATTGGTCACATATGGTATCCAGACCGGGAGTCAGGGTCCGCCCATTGGTCACATATGGTATCCAGGGGAGTCAGGGTCCGTCCATTGGTCACATATGGTATCCAGACCGGGAGTCAGGGTCCGTCCATTGGTCACATATGGTATCCAGACCGGGAGTCAGGGTCCGTCCATTGGTCACATATGGTATCCAGACCGGGAGTCAGGGTCCGTCCATTGGTAACGTATGGTATCCAGACCGGGAGTCAGGGTCCGTCCATTGGTCACATATGGTATCCAGAACAGGAGTCAGGGTCCGTCCATTGGTCACATATGGTATCCAGACCGGGAGTCAGGGTCCGTCCATTGGTCACATATGGTATCCAGACCGGGAGTCAGGGTCCGTCCATTGGTCACATATGGTATCCAGACCGGGAGTCAGGGTCCGTCCATTGGTCACATATGGTATCCAGACCAGGAGTAAGGGTCCGTCCATTGGTCACATATGGTATCCAGACCGGGAGTCAGGGTCCGTCCATTGGTCACATATGGTATCCAGACCGGGAGTCAGGGTCCGTCCATTGGTAACGTATGGTATCCAGACCGGGAGTCAGGGTCCGTCCATTGGTCACATATGGTATCCAGACCAGGAGTCAGGGTCCGTCCATTGGTCACATATGGTATCCAGGTATCCAGACCAGGAGTCAGGGTCCGTCCATTAGTCACATATGGTATCCAGACCAGGAGTCAGGGTCCGTCCATTGGTCACATATGGTATCCAGGTATCCAGACCAGGAGTCAGGGTCCGTCCATTAGTCACATATGGTATCCAGACCAGGAGTCAGGGTCCGTCCATTGGTCACATATGGTATCCAGACCGGGAGTCAGGGTCCGTCCATTGGTCACATATGGTATCCAGACCGGGAGTCAGGGTCCGTCCATTGGTCACATATGGTATCCAGGTATCCAGACCGGGAGTCAGGGTCCGTCCATTGGTAACGTATGGTATCCAGACCGGGAGTCAGGGTCCGTCCATTGGTCACGTATGGTATCCAGACCAGGAGTCAGGGTCCGTCCATTGGTCACATATGGTATCCAGACCGGGAGTCAGGGTCCGTCCATTGGTCACATATGGTATCCAGACCGGGAGTCAGGGTCCGTCCATTGGTCACATATGGTATCCAGACCGGGAGTCAGGGTCCGTCCATTGGTCACATATGGTATCCAGACCGGGAGTCAGGGTCCGTCCATTGGTCACATATGGTATCCAGACCGGGAGTCAGGGTCCGTCCATTGGTCACATATGGTATCCAGACCGGGAGTCAGGGTCCGTCCATTGGTCACATATGGTATCCAGACCGGGAGTCAGGGTCCGTCCATTAGTCACATACGGTATCCAGGGGAGTCAGGGTCCGTCCATTGGTCACATATGGTATCCAGACCGGGAGTCAGGGTCCGTCCATTGGTCACATACGGTATCCAGACCGGGAGTCAGGGTTCGTCCATTGGTCACATATGATATCCAGACCGGGAGTCAGGGTCCGTCCACTGGTCACATACGGTATCCAGACCGGGAGTCAGGGTCTGTCCATTGGTCACATATGGTATCCAGACCGGGAGTCAGGGTCCGTCCATTGGTCACATATGGTATCCAGGTATCCAGACCGGGAGTCAGGGTCCGTCCATTGGTCACATATGGTATCCAGGTATCCAGACCAGGAGTCAGGGTCCGTCCATTGGTCACATATGGTATCCAGGGGAGTCAGGGTCCGTCCATTGGTCACATATGGTATCCAGACCGGGAGTCAGGGTCCGTCCATTGGTCACATATGGTAGCCAGACCGGGAGTCAGGGTCCGTCCATTGGTCACATATGGTACCCAGACCGGGAGTCAGGGTCCGCCCATTGGTCACATATGGTATCCAGGGGAGTCAGGGTCCGTCCATTGGTCACATATGGTATCCAGACCGGGAGTCAGGGTCCGTCCATTGGTCACATATGGTATCCAGACCGGGAGTCAGGGTCCGTCCATTGGTCACATATGGTATCCAGACCGGGAGTCAGGGTCCGTCCATTGGTAACGTATGGTATCCAGACCGGGAGTCAGGGTCCGTCCATTGGTCACATATGGTATCCAGAACAGGAGTCAGGGTCCGTCCATTGGTCACATATGGTATCCAGACCGGGAGTCAGGGTCCGTCCATTGGTCACATATGGTATCCAGACCGGGAGTCAGGGTCCGTCCATTGGTCACATATGGTATCCAGACCGGGAGTCAGGGTCCGTCCATTGGTCACATATGGTATCCAGACCAGGAGTAAGGGTCCGTCCATTGGTCACATATGGTATCCAGACCGGGAGTCAGGGTCCGTCCATTGGTCACATATGGTATCCAGACCGGGAGTCAGGGTCCGTCCATTGGTAACGTATGGTATCCAGACCGGGAGTCAGGGTCCGTCCATTGGTCACATATGGTATCCAGACCAGGAGTCAGGGTCCGTCCATTGGTCACATATGGTATCCAGGTATCCAGACCAGGAGTCAGGGTCCGTCCATTAGTCACATATGGTATCCAGACCAGGAGTCAGGGTCCGTCCATTGGTCACATATGGTATCCAGGTATCCAGACCAGGAGTCAAGGTCCGTCCATTAGTCACATATGGTATCCAGACCAGGAGCCAGGGTCCGTCCATTGGTCACATATGGTATCCAGACCGGGAGTCAGGGTCCGTCCATTAGTCACATATGGTATCCAGACCGGGAGTCAGGGTCCGTCCATTGGTCACATATGGTATCCAGACCGGGAGTCAGGGTCTGTCCATTGGTCACATATGGTATCCAGACCGGGAGTCAGGGTCCGTCCATTGGTAACGTATGGTATCCAGACCGGGAGTCAGGGTCCGTCCATTGGTCACATATGGTATCCAGACCAGGAGTCAGGGTCCGTCCATTGGTCACATATGGTATCCAGACCAGGAGTCGGGGTCCGTCCATTGGTCACATATGGTATCCAGACCGGGAGTCAGGGTCCGTCCATTGGTAACGTATGGTATCCAGGTATCCAGACCAGGAGTCAGGGTCCGTCCATTAGTCACATATGGTATCCAGACCAGGAGTCAGGGTCCGTCCATTGGTCACATATGGTATCCAGACCGGGAGTCAGGGTCCGTCCATTAGTCACATATGGTATCCAGACCAGGAGTCAGGGTCCGTCCATTGGTCACATATGGTATCCAGACCGGGAGTCAGGGTCCGTCCATTAGTCACATGGTATCCAGACCGGGAGTCAGGGCCCGTCCATTGGTCACATATGGTATCCAGACCGGGAGTCAGGGTCTGTCCATTGGTCACATATGGTATCCAGGTATCCAGACCAGGAGTCAGGGTCCGTCCATTGGTCACGTGAGGAATCCAGACCAGGAGTCAGGGTCCGTCCATTAGTCACATATGGTATCCAGGTATCCAGACCAGGAGTCAGGGTCCGTCCATTGGTCACGTGAGGAATCCAGACCAGGAGTCAGGGTCCGTCCATTAGTCACATATGGTATCCAGACCGGGAGTCGGGGTCCGTCCATTAGTCACATATGGTATCCAGACCAGGAGTCAGGGTCCGTCCATTAGTCACATATGGTATCCAGACCGGGAGTCAGGGTCCGTCCATTGGTCACATATGGTATCCAGGTTTCCAGACCGGGAGTCAGGGTCCGTCCATTGGTCACATATGGTATCCAGACCAGGAGTCAGGATCCGTCCATTGGTCACGTATGGTATCCAGACCAGGAGTCAGGGTCCGTCCATTGGTAACGTATGGTATCCAGACCGGGAGTCAGGGTCCGTCCATTGGTCACATACGGTATCCAGACCGGGAGTCAGGGTCCGTCCATTGGTCACGTGTGGAATCCAGATGCGTTGATAACTATTCCGGTTTTTAGGCTGTTGCGAATGTTAGTCACAGGGCAATATTCGCCCCCTCTGCAGGGTGTGCATTAAGCACTGTTAGAAAGCATCCACAAACATTATGCACCAGTGTTAGCGCTAGGGAAGAAGGCAGGAAAAATCGGCCCACAACTGCTGACATTTCACGAGCTAACATATCAGCATCAAGCGCTAAACTAACCGCAAACTAGCCATGCCATTTGCGAACAGAAAACGACAATACGAAGCAAAACGAAGTGCGTGTTCCATGCCACTGACATAAGCAACGAAAACGAAGCAGCATGCTCGCCGGATTCCAACCTTGTTGCCTTGGTCGATGATGCGCTGGTTCAGCTGGGCGGCGGCGGAATCGCCTCCAGGGGCGGCTGCGGCGGGGGCGGCTGCGGCGGGGCCGGCGCCTGGCTTCCAGTCCTGGCCAGTGGCTGCCTTGTAGTCAGCCTTCAGCGCCAACAGCACCTTAACGGCGGCGTCTATGGTGGCTTTGTCAGCCTTGGCAGCCTTTAGCTGTCGGACCTTGTCGCCCTGCTCGGCCGCCTGCTGGCTCAGAGCCGCGCCGTCGCCGGCAGCGGTGGCGGGGACGGCGGCGGGGGCGGCGGCAGACAGCGTCATGCCCGGCTTCCAGTCCTGGCCGGTGGCCTTCTTGAAGTCGGCTTTGAGAGCGAGCAACGTCTTTACCTCGGCGTCGACAGCCGCCTTCTCGGCCTTGGCTGACTTGAGCTGACGGATCTTGTCCCCGTGAGCGGTGATCTGCTCACTGAGCTGGGCTGCCGAGGCCGCTCCGGCTCCGGCGGCGGCGGCGGGGGCGGGGGCGGGGGCGGGGGCGGGGGTGGCGCCTGGCTTCCAGTCATGACCGGTGGCCGCCTTGAACTGCGCCTTCAACGCCAGCAGCTCCTTCACGGCCGCATCGGTGGCGGCCTTATCACCCTTGTCCATCTTCAGCTGCCGCACCTTGTCTCCCTGCGCCGACACTGCCGCGCTCAGCTGCGTCGCGGCCCCGCCGGCGGGGGCGGGGGCGGGGGCGGGGGCGGGGGCGGGGGCGGCAGCCGCCTTGGCCGTCTTACCGCCGGCGGGGGCGGCCGCCGCCTTGGCCGTCTTACCGCCGGCCGCCGGCTTGGCGTCATGCCCGTCCGGGATGTAGATGAGCACGCAGGGACTCTCGCGGCCTGAGTGCGCGCTGGCCGGCCGGTAGGGCGCGTCGCAGATGAAGAAGCCGCGCCGCTGCAGCTGGATGACGTCACCCTGCCGGACGCCGGCCAGCTCCGGGTCGCCCAGCATCACCAGCTCGGAGCGCGTGTCGGACGCCACGAACTGCTTAAAGTCCTCGTCCCTGCCCAGCACGGGCTTGGAGATGATGTGCTCGTAGTAGACGCAGACGGCGGGGATCAGCGGCGCGCGCTCCGTCGCTGCCAGCCAGGTCAACTTCGGCGTCTTCTTGAAGTCCCTGTTGTCCAGCTGCGGCGTGGCCTCGACGGAGACGACGCCGGCCGAGCGGTTCACCTTGTCGATGCGTAGGTTGCCCCAGTTGATGAACGTCGCGTTATGGCCCTCCACCAGCAGGTCGACGTCGGCGGCGTCGATGAGCAGGCGCGGTCCCGTCCACACTGTCTTGGTGCCGACGTCCGGGTTTTTCGGGTGGCGCGCCGCCTGCGTGGTCTGCTCGGCGGCGCCGCGCACGGTGACGGTAACGGCGCCCTCTGCCGGCACGGCCGTCAGCCGTGGCGCCACCGGGTCGATCACCTTCTTGTTGAACGCCCAGATCTTGTCCCACTCCATGAAGACGACGGCGCGCGAGGAGCCCTGCGCCACGATGAACTGGCGCAGTCCCTCGACGGTCATTCCGCGCCGCAGGATGCCGCGCACCGTGGGAAAGCGCGGGTCATCCCAGCCGGTCACCAGGCCCTGCTCCACGAACCAGGTCAGCCGCCGCTTCGACAGCACTGTGTTGGTCATGTTGAGTCGGCTGTACTCGTAGATGTGCGGCTTGCGCAGGCCGAGCGCGTCGATGAACCAGTAGTACTGGTCGTCGCGGTCGTGGTACTCGGTGGTACGCAGAGCGTGCGTCACGCCCTCCACGCTGTCCACGATCGGGCAGCAGAAGTCGTACGTCGGGTACGCCTTGTACTTGTCGCCGGTGCGCACGTGCGTCTGTGGCTTGCAACGGTAGATGGTCGGGTCCCGCATGCAGCCGTTCGGCGACTTCATGTCGATCTTGGCGCGCACGCAGCAGCGCTGACCAGCCGCGGAGCCGGCCAGCATCTCCTGCCACACCTGTAGGTTCTTCTCGACAGAGTTGGCGCGACAGGCGCTCTCCTGCAGCTGCTCGCGCTCGGCCTTCATCTGCTCGGGCTCGGTGTCGTCCGTGTAGGCGCGCCCCTCGCGCAGCAGCCGCTCGCACAGCTGCAGCATCAGGTCGAAGTGGTCGGACGAGTGGGTGAAGCGGTCCGGGTGAATGTCCAACAGCTTAAGGTCCTCCAGAATCACCTTCTCGAAGTCGGCCTTCTCCTTCTGGGGGTTGGTGTCGTCGAAGCGCATGATGAGCTGGCCTTTGAACAACTTCTGGTAGTACTGGTTGAGCAGGGCCGCCTTAGCGTGACCGATGTGCAGGAAACCGCTGGCCTCTGGGGGGAAACGCACCACCACTTTGCCCATCTCGGCGCCGGGTAGGTCCACAAACTTGCCCTCCTCCTTGCGCGCGGTGGGGGTGGCGGCGGGCGCGGCGGACGGCCGGGGCGTCAGCTCGGCGGGCAGCGCGGCCAACGCCGCCCTGGCGGCCGGCAGCTCGGCGATCAGGCGGTACCAGCGCAGCACGTTGGCCGGCACACCGCCGGCGGCCAGCAGCGCCTGGAAGTGGCCGTTGCCGAACAGCGCACCCCATACGGCGTAGTCGGCCACGCTGACCGCCTCGCCCACCAGGAACGAGAGCGTCAGCAGCACCGAGTCGAACTCGGTCAGCGCAGCCTCCAGCTGCGGCCGGCCGGCGGCGGCCGTCAGCCGCACGCTGAAGCCCAGCCAGTGGTCGGCGGTGGTGCGCGCCAGCGGCGAGCGGCCGTACAAACTGTCGGCGTCAGCCGCCTGGCGCGCCAGCTGGCGACAGATAGAGGCCGGCGCGGACAGGCTCAGCTCCGCCGACAGGCGCAGCGCCGTCTGGTCGGCCCACTGCACCGCCACGCCGGCGTGCTGGGCAGTCAGCAGCACACCGAACGGCGGCGACTTGCGACTCAGCTGCAGACATGGTGCGACCATCCCGTCGGCGGGGAGGACCTGAAACGGAGCCCGGGCGGCCTGTAACAGACAGGACAGCCGGCGGGCCGGCCACAGCACCGCTGCCCCATCGCAGAGAAGGCGAGAGACCCTGCAGGATGAAACGACACCACACCTCCGCAACCCAAGGTGAAACAAATCCCAGCCATCGCAGCCATGACATGCGCAGTATTGGTGGAGCACTCAAGAGAGCAGTATACAATGAACGATGACGCAAGAGGATTTGGTGGGAACTTTTCGGAAGGTATAACATCAACATTTATCTATTGTGGTATACCACAAACAAATGGTGTAGAGGAAAAGAGAGGGGAGAAAGAGAAGAGGAGAGATGAGGAGAGCACAGGAGAGAAAGGAGAGGGAGATGAGATGAGAGGAGAGTGAGGAGGGAGAGGGAGAGGGAGAGGGAGAGGGAGAGGGAGAGGGAGAGGGAGAGGGAGAGGGAGAGGGAGAGGGAGAGGGAGAGGGAGAGGGAGAGGGAGAGGGAGAGGGAGAGGGAGAGGGAGAGGGAGAGGGAGAGGGAGACAGATATTGACTTCTTTCAAAAGTTTTCATATTAGTTAGTTTCTATTGGTTTCTTTCAACTGTTGTCTCCTAAACTAATGCATTATATTGAAGTCCTTTCAAAATATGTCTAAAATTTTGTTATGTGGGTGATGGTACTCAGGCTAGAATCCATACTATTTTAACATTGTTGGTGGCAAACTGGGAACCCAATCACTTAAAGGGAATGCTTCATCTTTGTATTAGTTTTAAACTGAGATAGCCATTATCTTGGGCTGTTATTGAAATGTCTAAATTACTAAGGTAATTTTCCCCAAAACTTAACAGTTTTTAAGCAATGTAATTACCCATTTGCAAAATGACTCCAGGCTGGTGCAGCTGCTAATTGGCTGACAGACACTTCTTCAGCCAATCCCACTTTGTCAGCCAATCAGCGGCAGTCTATAGCTCAATAATGATGTAATTTGCCCAAATCTAAAAACTTAATTTGTCTAAAGTTTTTAGTTTCACCATTTTTAAATGACTTTTCGAGTAAAAAATATCGCCATCGTTTTCAGCAGCACTTCATATTTTCTACTACAACCAGCGTATATTTGACAACTTTCAGAAAGGTGAAACATTCCTTTTAAGATGGTAGCAGTAAATTTTAGAAAATGTGAAGAGTGCATGCAAGAGCTGTTTGTTATGGGGGTCAGGGCCTCAAGGCCCCCAGTTCCTCATTTTGGGTTACCAATCATTGATGTGAACTGTCAGTTTTGCAAGACCCCAAATACCTGAAAGGGAAATAATGACCTTTTCCCACAAAACAAAAATTAGTTAGCACTTCAAATTGGGAGAGGAGACAAACTCATATGTAAATCTATGCACATTAATAATTTAAATATATCTAACCAAAGTGATTTCAATTTGAAAAAGCTTAAGCATTCCATACTGAAACCAACAGTATCAGGAACTAGTACTTGGTACATTTTTGGTATGTACTTAAATGTTTTTCCTGCTCATTATTAATTTATATTTGAATATAATTACTCAATAACTAAACTGTGCCTTGTCTAATGTTACTGTTAATTTGAATTAAGTAGCTCAAACATCATTTTTTAATTCATAAAAAGTGTTTAAAAAATGTTCTTCACTTTGGACATCCATACTCTTGGTATTTCTAAAAACAATATATTTGATGTCTCCCATTGAGGGCATGCAATTTGTTTGTAGCACTTAAATATACAACACAAAAATGGTTGGCATCACTGAATTATTTGCTAACATTGATCTAATTGAGCTTAAACATCATTTCATCACTTAATTTTAGGCATACACAAATTGTGCTTCACTTTGGTCACCCACATACTTGGTATTTTGTAGAAACAATCTAAGTTATTGTCCCTTTTCAATATTGAAGAAATTGACAGAAAAGTGACCAGATTTGTCCATTTTCATGTCATATGTGTATGTTGTCCTGCTAAAAAGTGAAGGACAATAATGGTCATAAACTCTGAAAGAAGTTTATGTACATGTTCTTTTTATTTCCTAAAATTTAATTTTCAAAATAGAAAAAGTTTTTCACTTTTAAATTGAGGGTTAACTACTGTGATGTAAGACATGTCAAAATACTTAACTTCTTTGCGCTGTTGTTGGTTTTAACACCCTGAAGCCCGAATCACAATGGGTAAATGGCTGTAATGACAGGACATCAAAATACTTAACTTTCTATGCTATTGGTGTAGATGATACTGGTACACCAAAGCACCAATACACCTTTAATAGCATGAAAGTTCTCCCCTGTAGCTCGGTGGGAGAGCGCTGGACTTCTGACCTACCCGGTAGTGGCAGCCCGGGTTTGAGTCGCTTCAGCGCTCACTATTTGCTCCTGACTGGGATGGCCTGCGGCCGGTGGCAGCGGTCACACTCAAGGTCAGCCGTCAGGTGATGTCAGTGAGCGGGGTGGACCGTGTCCAGGTATGTCAGGCATGTAAAACTTTTGTCTCTAAATTCTGCCAGCCAACAGGAATTGCGCGATCGGGTGGCGAGTTCAGGACCTGTGCCAAACTGGAAAAAAACCCTGTTTTCGTCGATAAATCCAGCGTAACTCGGCGATTGCGCCGAAATTTCGGCGCAAATTTCATTGTTATAGTGAAATCAACCAATTATTTAGTTAACAAATCATAGTCTAAAGCGTCAGCTGTTCAAGGCCACCCAATAAGGTCCCATTTCCGCTTAAGGTCCCGTTTCTGCTTGCCTAGTATCTATATTGCCTTGGTAATAATAAAGGCAATAGAGATGGGTAATAATTGGCCCTGCACTTGCTGAGAAGCGACCAGGAAGGCGTACGTTGAATATCAAACATTAATTTGACTTTAAATTTCGGCGCATAGTGAAAAATTTCGGTGTAATTGTGGAAAAATTCCGGCGCATATTTTCGGGCGCCGAACTTCGCCGCATGAGGGTTCGCTGGGGCATCCAGCGTAGTGCATGGATTTTTTCCAGTCTGGGACCTGTGCAACAAGCTCTGCTTAGCGTGGGTCCTGACCTCAAAAATCCATCCACACAAAACATTTGGACTAAATTTATTTTAAAAAATAACAAGTCTGCAGCATTTTAACATGTCCAGCATTTCACTTGTCTGTCAATATTGCAATTGAATGTGTCAGCTGGAAAGAATTTACAGGAATGCACATTGAGTCAGCTAGTATAATTTTAACATTATTGCATTGTGTTGGATCAACTTTCATAACAAACAATAGCAAAACCGCGGCACGCATTAACAATCATTTCCCCATCGGCCGGCCATATGGCAGATCTCACCGTACCGTACCCAATACCAGTTTGAGTTTTGATTAATTTACACTGACACTGGACGACAGCACAAAGTTATGTTTCTTATTAAAGATAGGCTGTGGTAAATTACGCACAATGGTACCGTGAAGAGTAGTTTTCTTCCACGTCCCTCGCACGCCAAACACCTATCCGCCGTGACCCCACAGACAAAAGAGAATGAGGGCGTTCGCCGTCCTGTATCACTCTGGTTCGCCGTGCTTCCTGAGAATCCGTGCGCTACTTTACCGGTGAAAGGTTGCGATCAGTCGTCTCAGCTGATCCAGATATGCCGCAACTTCAGGCTATTAATTTTATATCGTAACGTTCAGACCGACTCTCCCTAGCAAAGATATTAAAATAAATAGCAAAGTTTGGAATCAATTGTGATTGCATTGCGCAACCTTATGTTAAAGTCGTATGCCATCTTTTCCAATATGCTTACAACTCTTTGATACGCATTACATCATACTATGACGCTGTGTCAGCGCCATGACGCTGACATTTCTAAGCCAGCGTCATGGCGCCTAGTGCGCCAAATTCGCCACCCTGCATCCACAATGAACTACTGTGTTTTGCAGTGAACAAGGCCAACTCTGTACCATTTGAGACTCTTTGTCAAGAGCTGTGTGGATTTCTACAATGGTGATACAATCCAAGAGGCCTAGGATCTCCTGTGGGAGTCGGTCGTCGCTGTGGAGCATGGTGACCGCCGTGACTTGCGACACATCAAGCGAAAAAACACTGGAACCTGCTCAAAAGAGAGGGCAGACTGTGAAGATATTATGAAAGCACTCCAGGTTTGTGACAGGGAGGGCACTGCCATGCCCAAGTTCTGTGCCATTGACTTAGGCAACATCCCCCTACCAATCCGGAAAATATGGACATCTCAGTCCTTCTAGGCCAGCTCTCCCAGATGCAGGCTGACATGGGCACTCTTAAAGAAGCTGTGCAATCTCTGCAAGAGACGTCCACCAAAACCTGTGTGGGCTCACACACAAATCAAGCCCATCCACCACAGTGGGCCAGTGTGGCTGCCTTGCCACCAAAACCAGCTCAAGCAGTGCCACGTGGGGAAGTACCCCAACAGCCACAACAGATCCAGCAGCAACAACAGGCGCACCAACATCAACAGCAGCAGTGCCAACAGGTGCAGCATGAGAAAACTCAGGTGCAGCAGCAGCCTCGCATTGTGGACGATGATGGCTTCACACTAGTTGCCAAGGCAAAAAAGCCAAACAGTCGCAGGAAGATGGGGGTGACGGGGATGAACTCCTCTACTCTGCTTAGGGGTGTTGCTGCTCCACCAAGGAAATCCTACCTCTTTGTTGGGAGGCTTGACCCGGACACTACCAGTGAAGCTGTAGAGTCGCATGTGAACTGGCTACTTAGTGGTAGTGGCAAGGCAAGTGTTGAAGAAATTCATCACTGTGCTTCAACCTATGGGTACAAAGGATTTAAGGTTACTGTACCAGCTGAGGAAGTTAACCTGATCCTTCTTCCTGATTAGTGGCCTACCCATGTATCCATCAAAAGGTACTACCAACCTAAGGTGGCTAAGAGTGCAGCCAAACCTGTAAGCACCCTAAAGCAGATAGCATGCAGTGCCAGTGTGGGTAATGTGTCATGTGTTTAGTGTAGTATAGTGTTTGTGTTCCCTCACCTCTTCAAACATGCTCAAAATCTGCTCCTTTAACTGTCACTCCCTGAAAAGCTCATTGTCTGAGGTGCATTCAATCTGACATGCATGACATAGTGTTTTTACAAGAAACCTGGCTAGCTAAATTTGAATTACATATATTGAGCAACATTCACAAAGACTTCCTTGGTCAAGGAATCTCTGCCTTTGACTCCTCTAGTGCACTTTTAAACGGCAGACCTTTTGGCGGTGTAGCTATCTTATGGAAGAAGACATTACAATCCAGTACAAAAGTAAATACTATAAACAAACGGGTGATGGAAATTGGCATATTGACAAATTTGGGTACAGTGTCATTACTTAATGTGTATCTTCCAACAGACTATAGAGATTTGGAGAGCCAGGACCAATTCTGCATGTATCTTGGACAGCTTGCTTGCACACTTGATGCTATTGGTACAAAAACAAACTACTTTGGTATAATTGGTGATTTCAATGCCAACAGTCATGGTTCAACCTTCTTTACTGAACTCACAGAATTTTGTTCAGAAAATGACCTCCTCTTTTCTGATCTAAATATCATAGGCCCCTCAAGAAACACGTACACTTTTGTCAGTGCTGCTCATGGGTCTACATCATGGCTGGATCACTGCATTTTCAGTCCTAGTCTGCACTCTGCCATCCAAAGTATATTTGTGAACTATGATATTAGTGTTACTGACCATATGCCATTAGTAATGGAGTTTATTTTACAACCTACTGTACTTGTGTCCCATGAGCCAGTTATCCCAAAGTTGTCAAAACCTTGCTGGAGCTCTGCAAATGCGCAAGATGTGATTGCATACAATCATTCAATTCATGGGGAGCTAGGCCCACTTTTCCACTTAATCATCAGTGAGCTTAGAACCATGTGTAGTACAAATTGTGAGCAGGGCTCACACTTAGCCAAAATATCAAACTGTTATAAAGCTTTAACAGATGCCATCACTTTCAGTGGGACTCACTGTATTGTGCAAAAGCGGGTGCATCACAATAATCACCCTAAATCTGTTCCTGGATGGAATCACTCTGTAAAACTGTTGCATGAATTGGCCCGAAAGGCATTCCTGTACTGGAGGTCATGTGGCTCACCCAAAGAGGGTCATGTGGCTCTGCAGATGAGGCAGACTAGACTGTCATTCAAATATGTGTTAAGGAGTTGTAGAAGGAAACAGAAAAGGCTAAACGCAAACAAGCTAGCTATGTCTTTGCATAATCAGGAACCCAATCGCTTCTGGACCATGGTGAAGCAGCAAATGGCCGGTAGTATCCCCCTCCCCCTAGTTTTGGTAGCATTACAGGGAACACCAATATTTCAAATATGTGGAAGCACCATTTTCAAGCATTGTTCAATGATAATAGCTGCAGCAGTGACTGTGCAATGCTAAATCAGCTTAAGAGTGTCCCATCCCCCTGTACTCCTACCATTACTACAGAGGATGTGAGCTGTGCAGTGGCTAAGCTAAAAAGTGGGAAGTCTGCAGGGTGGGACCATATGTCTACTGACCATCTGCTACATTTGCAACCTGACATGCTTTCCATCATTGCGATCCTATTCAATACCATGATTAACCACTCAAATCTGCCTGATGGCCTGGTCTATTCATTGCTAGTTCCTTTGATTAAGGATAAAGGTGGTCTGCTAGATGACAAATCAAATTACAGGGCTATAGCTCTTTCTACGACACTGTCAAAAGTACTAGAACTCATTCTGATTGAGAGGCTGGAACCCTTCTTATTTACAAGTGATGCTCAATTTGGGTTTAAGACAGGATATTCCACCACTCTTGCTACTTATGTACTCAAAGAAACAATTAATCACTATACTAAGTTGGGCAGTCCAGTATATGCCTGCTTTCTTGATGCAAGTAAAGCATTTGATAGAGTCTGTCATTCAAAGCTCTTTCAGATACTGTCTGAAAGAGGAGCTCCCTCATCCTACCTGAAACTTCTACTGAGCTGGTACAGGAACCAAACGATGGGAGTGAAATGGGCTAACAGTTCCTCTGATCCCTTCTCTGTAGAAAATGGTGTGCGTCAAGGTGGCAACCTCTCGCCCCTGCTGTTCAATGTGTATATTGATGACCTTATATGTAACTTGCGGATGTCACCGCTAGGATGCCACATTGGTGAATGTTCTGTAAATGTGCTTGCCTATGCCGACGACATTGTGCTACTTTCGCCCACTAGGGCAGGTCTGAAAGAGCTAGTTAATACGTGTGAAACATTTGCTTTGTCAAGGGATATCAAATTCAATGTAAAAAAGACTGTCTGTATGCTATTCAATCCTCAACGACCACATGTATCCTCACATCTGACTAGTTCACAGACCCCAGTTATCTCTTTGAATGGTCACAAGCTGGCCTGGGTCAATCAATTTAAATATCTGGGTCACATATTGGCCACCGATATCAGTGACAGAGGGGACATTCGAAGGGTAAAGCGATTGATGTATTATAGTGCAAATATGATCTGTGCTAGGGTTGGCCATGCCAACAAGGACATTGTGATCAAGCTCTTTAAAGCCTTCTGTATGAACATGTATGGCTGTGAGCTGTGGGACACACTCAGGGATAAGAAGGCCTTCCGTGAACTGTGTGTGGCATATCACTCATGTATCAAGAAATTAGTAAAGATGCCAGTGTGGACCAGAAATCATGTTCTATGTAAGTCCCTCAAGCTTCTTCCCTGTCCTATGCTAGTTGCTAGCAGACAACTTTTGTTTTACAAGAGGCTTCATTCTAGTGAAAATAGTATTATAAAAACCCTGTGTGTAAGTGTCATAGGCCATAATGGCATCGTAGCAAAAACGCATCTTCATATTAGACGGGAGTATGACCTAATGGCCCTTAGCCTCCCAGCAGCAGGAAAAAAATGACATTGTCAACCTTTTTGCGTCCCACCTGAATCGGATCGTTGCACAGCGGAACCAAGACCACCATGAGTTGCTGAGGGGCATTGACCCTGGCTAGTGTATGACTTGTGTTTTGTTGTGTCTGTCTTGTGTACTATCTCCTTCCCATTGTGTGCGCTGCAAAGATATGTACCAACGCTGGTGCGAAATAAACGTTATTATTATTATTATTATTATTATACTGGAGGACCAAAGTAAATATGGTAGCATTGTAAAGGAATCTTACTACTTGCTAGCCTCGCACCACAATCAAATTCCTGCCGCTAGAGGCGCTGATGATCAACTGCTGTCTGCTACCAAGCAGGCGTATATACATCGGACAACTTATTTACGCCCGTATTTATATCCACTGTGATTTACGCCGTAGGCAGGGGCGGAACTTTATGGGTCTGTTCCATTGGCTCTTCTTACCTCCTCTAACCTCCTCTAACCTCCGCTAACCTCCTCTAACCTCCTCTAACCTCCTCAAAGCTCCTCCAAATTAATATTATCGTTTCAGTGGCTCATCCAAACTCATCTAAACTCCTCCAAGCTCGCCTCAAACCTCCTCCAGTGTCTAGGGCCTTGACCTCCTCCGAACTCCTCTGAAATGAAAGGTGGTTTTTCGCAGCCCCACCGTTAACAGTTGGCAGCACTCGGGCGTTTGGGCGCTCAAAACCTACTAGACCATAGGGTTCCCATGTTAAATCGACCATTTTCAGACGAGGCTGGTTCGCAACCTATGGGACATATTTCAAATTTGACTTCTGTTCAAGATATCTACAAGCCTTGGCTACAACGTTTCTATTTACGATTTTTCGATATTAAAAGCGAAAAGTGGTCAAATGGGCTTGGGGGTTACCCAATGTCGAAACACCCATTGCCGACCGTGGTTCGAATCTCAGAGGCAGACTTGTCAATGATTCATATTTGTCATGAGTCGATTCATAGTGATTCACGGACCATAATTAATGATTCAATCATGATTCAATCACTCAACATTACCATAATGAATGATTCAATCATGATTCAATCACTCAACATTTCCATAATGAATGATTCAATCATGATTCAATCACTCAACATTACCATAATAAATGATTCAATCATGATTCAATCACTCGACTCAACATTACCATAATGAATGATTCAATCTTGATTCAATCACTCAACATTAAAGGGAAGTGTCGACTCCTTTGTCTAACTCCTTTGATTTTGAATGTGCGACTCTAAGATTTTATGAGCGTGATAGGGAGGTCATGCTCTACATGTGTGCCAATTTGCATGCACATCAGAATAGTCTGCTGTTTGACCTTAAACATATGACCTGCTCTAACTCCTTTGATTTGAAACGTGCGACTGAAATGTGATTTTACCAGAATGATCACTAGGTCGTGTTCTATCTGTGTACCAATTTTGAAGCCAATCCAAATAGTCCGCGAATGTATTTCCGAATGTGAATGTGAATGTGAGCCAATTGGACACGCGTGTTGTTTATTTTGATTATAAAATGATATTTATAATATTTATTATAATTGCAAATTCCAAGTTCCAATAGCATTAATGACTTTACGTTTAACTTTTTTAAGCAAATAGAACATTTATTTTGATTTTGCATTAGGTATTATTTTGTATAAAGCATGATGTGGAATAAAGCGGCGCCGATGCGACAGTGATATTTGGGACATGCGGAGGTCATGCAAATGTTTGTTTATGATTTAGTTTTTGATATGGTATAGCCTAGAAATTAGGAAATGGTGGGTACCTTTTGATAATTTTTCGTGTGAAAAAGGTGTGCGTGTACTGTGTGGTTTATGAACCAAAGTATGAGTTAGTTACCTTTTTTAAGTATTTAGGTACCTACCCCTAACCCTACCAGTTCCAAGGTTAGGGCTGATTAAACAGTGGCTTTGTGCCCACTGGATTTGGACACAAAGCCTCGCTTTCTTTACGCATGGATGAATTACAGGCTACAGCTCAGGACACAGAGCTCATATAATTGGCCATTAAGTGCCTGGTTTATCCACAGGGCACAGATGAATGCTGGGCCGCTGGCATATTTTGTGGACAGTTTATGCTGTTCGACCAAAAAAAGAATGATTCTTTGAGCAATGAATGATTCAATCAGCCTATTTTATCTGTATGAATGATTCAATCAGTGACTCACAACAGGTTTGCGCATGAGGTGAATCGATTCATGAGTCATTCATTTGAAATAAGAATGATTCAATCAAAAGTAGTCTATTCACATTGAATCATTGACAAGTCTGCCCAGAGGCACCAAATATTTGTACATTGGGACCAATGCTAAGTTCCTCATGATGCATACATTATTCGTTAGCCGCCGGCTCTTTCTCATCTCACAGCGTCATGATTGACCTCCAATTGGTAACCTGTGATGTCACAGAGACCAAACTAGGTCAAACAGGTCATGTAGCTCATTATAGTATAGTGTGGGGGCAGGGGCGTCGCTACCGGGGGTCCGGGTGCCCCGGACCCCCCCCCCCCCCCCCCACACACACACACACTTTTGAGCGGGCGCCGAAGGCGCCCCTTCAACAAGTGGGTCTGTTCTGGGTTTGAGAGGGCGCCGGAAGCGCCCTCTCAAAATACAAACTCCCAAAAAATACAA
The DNA here is from genome assembly GCA_036785665.1 of Chirona hameri. Taxonomy (NCBI): domain Eukaryota; kingdom Metazoa; phylum Arthropoda; class Thecostraca; order Balanomorpha; family Balanidae; genus Chirona; species Chirona hameri. Next base: position 6,646 of record JAXIVJ010012843.1, on the reverse strand, counting down.
TCAAGGAAAACAAACTAAAAATGCCCCGCCATCATATGACGAGTAGGTATACGGTCATAGGGCATGACCTGGTCCCTTGGACCCGAGAGGCGCCCATGCAAAGCTGGCGCCCCTCTGACCAGTGGCGGCGTCACTCCGGCCAGTGACGGCGCCACTCCGGCTAGTGACAGCGCTCTTGCGGCCAGTGACGGAACCTCCGGCCAGTGAGGGCGCCTCCTACCATAGATGGCGCCTCTCCGGCCCGTGACAGCGCCCCTCCGGCCAATATTGATGTCACCAATGTCACCAAATGTCAGTTGGTCATATATGGGTGTCCTTAAAAAAACTTTTTGCCTCGAGAACTAGAAGCGCCGAAAAAAACGCAGAAAAATAATTCAGAAAAAATACATGCGAAAGATATTTAACCCGCGCCATGCCGGGCGTTTGGACACCCCCTAAGGTTTTTCGGGGTTAGCAGAAAAGCTGCGTTTTTTAGTACAACTGTTCGGGCATCAATTACCCACATTATGTACAATTATTGACCTCCGATCACCTCAGGTCAGGTCACCAGGTCTAGGTCACGTGACCCACCTCAAAAAAAAGTTTGCGGTCGTACCACAGCCACAGTTTTCGACCGATCGGTTTCAAACTTACAGAATTTCATAAGGTCATAGGTACCTACAATTCGGATATATAATAGTTTGTAGGTATATCGGTGACCTAAGGTCGGGTCAATTTTGTGACCTCCCCATTATAAGTCAATGGGGAAATATGCAAACGCTTCCTATTCCGAGGCTACGCATGATATCAGTCCAATTCCTTCTGGGTCATGTTGTCATAGGCCATTCTTGATGATCCAGGTTAATGTTTTGTTCAGTGACCCCTACAGGGTCAGTCGAGGTCATCTGAGGCCACCAACACTTTGTCAATAACTTTCGAAAGAATGCAGATAAATAAGTGCCACCGGCACCAATGTGTTTGTCTCGTCGAGACACGTCTCCCAATATGCAATATGATCTACTTGGGTCCTCACTTGACCTTGACCTGAGGTCAAATTTCTAAGTTTGTCTAAACTGGTCAATATGAATATGATTCGAAGCGCCTTGAAGAGACGAACACGGTGGGGTCAAAATTATTGCCTTATCCTTATTAGGTCAAAAGTTAGTTGCGAAAACTGTTTTGCCAAAAAATAGCCTTTTTGACCTTTGATGACCTCTGAAGTCTGAAGCCCACACTATTGAATGAACTAAAAACTGAGGGAACCAACGGAGATCGCATGTTTTAATAGCTTTCGATAGCTTTTTCGTTTGTTCCTAGCTATCATAGTCAGTGGCGCACGCAGGATTCCATTGGGGGGGGGGGGGGGGTCAGAGCCCTAAGAGCGGGCCCCCTTGTGTGCGGGCCCCCATCCGTTTTTTTAGAAAACTACGCGGATTTCGGTCACTTGTTTTTGAGCGGGCCCCTACAGCATGGGATCTGAGACATATCATAATTGGCTTATCAATTTCGTGTAAGGTGACTGTGTGTGCTACTGATGTGCGAATGTTAGGTGCGTGTGCTACTGATGTGTTGTACAACTGTCGAGAGTTGACGAAATGAGGTCAATGACAACACGCAGTAGTGGTGACTGGTGAACGGATGCGGTGTTTTCGTAGCAGGTATGATATGGGTGATCAGTTGGCGCGATACATGGCTGATTTGTACTGTCTTTACAACATACAGCATCGCAGCAAATGTGGAGACGGTCTCGCGCATGACTTGTGAAGGCATAACCAACGGATCCAGGGCCTGGTGTCAACCAGTTGCTGCATACCTGTCTGGAAGCTGCGCACAGGCTTTCTGGAGTTTGGTCAAAATGAGAGAAGCACGGGAACAGATCGCGTCAAAAATGTAAAACGTCGTAATAACTAGGTGTTATTTTTTCGGGAGATCTGCTACCCATTGTCTTCGGTGGGCTTTGGTACTCAAAGTCATCGATCCCTAGGTACATCTCTATAGTATTAACGATGAAACGTAACATGTGCCAAATAGCGAAGCATTTTATTTCATCAGTGAAGTTGAGCGTTACAATATCATTTGGCTACGCCCTATGTTTGAAATGCTTATACACAAATTGTAGTGTAGATAGCAACCGAGTTTACACGGGACTTTATATTCTCTAGGCATGAATGAATAATCTCTTCGGAAATTGAGGAAATTTTAGAAATTGGACCAACTTATGGCGCTGTTTTACTTTCTAACCTCCCAGATTCATGTCCTTTACAGGTTTAAAAGTACCAGACTTTGGACATCAAAGTTCCGTATAAACTACGCTAGGCTACGTTATCGAACGGAATAGGACTTAACCCTGGAGGCGCTCTGGGGCGGGGGCGTTTTCTCCCGCCATAATCAGAAAACGCATAGAGATATCGACTTGAAACTTTCAGCAACTTGAAATTAATAGCTAAGCCACGTTTTGACAATAAAATTGGGTCCCGGACAGGTCAGGTCAGGTCACCAGGTCAGGTCAAATGGCATGACCGCCAAACAACTTATTGGTAGCACCGCCGGCACAGTGGTTAATCGAGCGACATGAAACTCATGGCACGTCATCAGGTCATTAGGGACTACAATATCTCGGATTTTCTATATCGGTGACCTAAGGTCAAGTTATAATCGTGAACTTTTCAATGTAACTTTATGGGGGAAAAAACGCACATTTCTTTGTTGTAAAGGGATAAATTTAGTTCATGTTTGCTCTAGCCACTAGTTTTGGCCAGAGACTAGACCTGACCGGGGCCCATATCACCCCTCTGCCAGCACCGGGGCCCTGCCTTGATCGGGCCCCTAACAGGAACGGGCCCGTCTAAAAAAAAAACATGCAAGGAGCGGGCCCTGTTGTGACCGGGCCCTCGTTCTGACCGGGCCCCGTATCAAGCCTTTGCCAGCACCGGCCCCTACCTCGATCGGACCTGACCAAGACCAAGCCCCTACCAGAAACGGGCCCGTATCAAGAATATGCAAGGACCGGGCCCTGTTGTGACCGGGCCCTCGTCCTGACCGGGCCCCATATCGCGTGGCACGTCTCTGCCAGCACCGGGCCCCTGCCTCGATCGGGCCCCTACCAGGAACGGGCCCCTATCAGGAAGGGGTCGTATCAAATAATTTTCCAGGAGCGTGCCCTGTTGTGACCGGGCCTTTGTCCTGACCGAGCCCCATATCACGCCTTTGCCAACACCGAGCCCCTACCTTGATCGGACCTGACCAAGACCGGACCCATACCAGAAACGGGCCCGTATCAAGAAAATGCAAAGACCGGGCCTTGTTGTGACCGGGCCCCATATCACGTCTTTGCCAGCACCGGGCCCCCATGCCTCGATCGGGCCTGATCAAGACCGGGCCCCTACCAGGAACGGGCCCGTATCAAGAATCTGCAAGGACTGGATCCTGTTGTGACCGGGCTCTCGTCCTGACCGGGCCCCATATCACGCCTTTGCTAGCACCGGGCCCCTGCCTAGATCGGGCTTGACCAAGACCGGGCCCCTACCAGGAACGGGCCCGTATCAATAATTTACCAGGACCGAGCCCTCGACCTGACCGGGCCCCCCATATCACGCCTCTGCCAGCACCGGGGTCCTGTCTTGATCGGGCCCCTACCAGGAACGGGCCCCTATCAGGAAGGGCCCGTATCAAATAATTTGCAAGGAGCGGTTCCTGTTGTGTCCGGGCCCTCGTCCTGACCGGGGCCCATAACCATAATACGCGTTTGCCAGCCCGGGCCCCTGCCTCGATCGGACCTGACCAAGACCGGGCCCCTACCAGAAAGGGGCCCGTATCAAGAATATGCAAGGACCAGTCCCTGTTGTGGCCGGGCCCTCGTCCTGACCGGGGCCCATGCCACGCCTTTGCCAGCACCGGGCCCCTACCAGAAACGGCCAGCATCAAGAATATGCAAGGACCGGGCCCCATGTCATGCCTTTGCCAGCACCGGGCCCCTGCCTCGATCAGGCCTTACCAAGACCGGGCCCTGCCAGGTATGGGCCAGAATACGGGTCCTTTTGATGCGGGCCCCTTCATAAATTTCTGGGGGGAGGTCAGCTGACCCCTTTGACCCCCCTGCGTGCGCCACTGATCATAGTTCCCGAGATATTTTAGGGTTTTGGAAGCGAAGTCCTACAACTTGAAAATCTCACCTGTGATGACCTCTGGTCATCACAGGTGATAGATTATTGACCTTAGCCAAAAACATGACCGAAGTGGTTTCAAAAATGATTTTTGACGAGATATGAGGTAAAATGTGACAGTACCTTGCATACAGGATTTGTTTCCCTTTTTCGAACCGCCCCCCCCCCCCCCATTAATAGGTGACCAGGAGTGCCCCCGCCCTCGATCCCAACGACGCGCGACACCTTAAAGGAAATAGTTCACCTTGGAAATTTTTTACCCAACGCGATTTGATTACATTGTTTAATACAATTGCTTTTGATATTGTCAAAAATGGCCTTATATCGCGCTGATTCAGGACAGAAGGCCGTAAATTTGTATTGTTTATCAAAACTATATGCATACTCTCTGAGTCAGAGTCCTGACGTCACGCGAATGTAAAAAAATGGTTCAGCCAATCAGATTCGAAAGTAGTCGCGTAAAGATAGACTCGCATTGGAGATGTGCCAACTGGCGGCCGGCGATTCGCTTACTAGCACCAGCTGCAAGCTGATTGGCTGATGGTATAGCCTCTGCCCCGGCTAGAACCAGTACAACATTCTTTCGCCAGCACCGCATTCCATCGCCAAAAACTCAAATATATTCGGCTGGAGAGTCTTTTCAGTCAAGACAACTTGCATATAGGGGCTTCCCAACACGGGCTACAAAACTGCTATCTCAGGTAAAAAACTAATGTTGAAGGTGAACTATTTCCTTTAAGTTAACACCAGAGAACAAAAGAGAAAATGTCGCGGCACTCCCAGCTAAGAAATGGAAACAAACATAAAAAAGCATATGAAGAGAGGTAGTTTGGGTGGTAGATGTGGTGATATAAAATAAGGCGAAAAGTAGTCATTGTTGAAAACAGCAAATGACTTCCCCCGCCCCCCCCCAACTACGTCCCAGGATATCATCCTCACTCATTCTCATCCAGGACAGGATGAGGATGGATTCATTTACTGTGTTAGTAAAGGGGATATCAGTCATACAGGGCGGAGGACAAAGTCTGGTCAATTTACAAGCGTTTCTTGCTGGAGCTTCGTGGACCCCACTCAACTAAGCATAGCTTGTTGCCGAGTAGGGACCACGAAGCCAGCGCCATTGGATGGGTGACCCTACCTATGACCTACTTATAGGAGACTCATCAAAAGCAAACGCATTTGACTAACTTATTAGACTATGTATATGTATATATGTATGATGCCATTGACCATGTATGCATATGCATACATATGTGATACCATCAATAATTATATAACTATTATGTTCTTGTACTATTATGTATACTATTATGTATACCATGTACTATGTCTAAATTAACCCGCGCCGTGCTGATGCTCGGCGCTTGCACCTTCGTCGTGCCGTGTGTGTGTGTGTGTGTGGGGGGGGGGGGGGGGCAACGCCCCCTCGAACTCGGTTCCTATGGGACGTAGACAAAAGCCGAAAACACCTTTCGAAAGCTCGTCAATTTTTTTTAAACCACTTCGGTCATGTTTTTGGCTAAGGTCAATAATGAGTTCACCAGAAGTCATCACAGGCAAGATTGTCATGTATAGTATATATATATATATATATATGTATGTATGTATGTATGTATGTATGTATGTATGTATGTATGTATGTATGTATGTATGTATGTATGTATGTGTATATATATATATATATATATATATATATATATATATATATATATATATATATATATATATATATATATATATATATATATATATATATATATATATATATATATATATATATATATATATATATATATATATATATATATATATATATATATATATATATATATATACATATATATATATATATATATATATATATATATATATATATATATATATATATATATATATATATATATATATATATATATATATATATATATATATATATATATATATATATATATATATATATATATATATATATATATATATATATATATATATATATATATATATATATATATATATATATATCTATATCTATATATATATATCTATATATATATATATATATATATATATATATATATATATATATATATATATATATATATATATATATATATATATATATATATATATATATATATATATATATATATATATATATATATATATATATATATATATATATATATATATATATATATATATATATATATATATATATATATATATATATATATATATATATATATATATATATATATATATATATATATATATATATATATATATATATATATATATATATATATATATATATATATATATATATATATATATATATATATATATATATATATATATATATATATATATATATATATATATATATATATATATATATATATATATATATATATATATATATATATATATATATATATATATATATATATATATATATATATATATATATATATATATATATATATATATATATATATATATAT